>JAODAL010062430.1:0-19757 GCA_025379985.1 Phyllomedusa bahiana | reverse complement strand
CGGGGTTTTACCTCCCTTTGGGGGGGGTCCGGATGCCGTCTACTCCCGCCCCCGTCCTCCCCCGCTGAGGGTTTTCTCGCGTTTTCCAAAAATCCACTCCTCCCCGCTGCAGCCCCGGGCGTGCGGCGGCGGCGGCTACAACCAGGGGGGGGGGGCCTCGCTGACCCCAAAGCTACTGGGGGTTTCCACTGTCCCCCCCAGCGCCGGACCCCCGCCCCTTTTAAAGCCCAACCCGCCTTTTGAGGGCGGGGCAGGTAAGCAGGAAGGATTTTCCCCGGGTTTCTTGCGGCTTTCAGCCAAAGTTTGGGGGACGGGCGGCCTTCCCTTCCCTAGGCCTCTCGCCGGGCGGACTCCGCATTCGGAATCCCCGGGGTGTCCCCTGTGGCAGAAAAAACCGGGAAACCAGGGGCCCCCAATTCTTTTGGGGGTCCAGGGGTTTTTTGTAGGGGGCCAGGCCCGGTTGGCTACATTTAAAAACCTGGATACTGTGGTCTTTTTTAAGGTTTTTTTGGTTTAAAAAACCGGGGTTATGGTCCCCCGCCCCCGGAAGTCTCGGGAAATTTTTTGTTTTGATTGAGGGTTTTGGGAGGAATACCCCTGTGATTTGCGGCATTTTAAAAAGAGATTTTTCCAAAAAATTTTTTCCATACCTTCTCAAATTTTTTTTCTGAACATGGAGCGAAATGCAGGTGGTAAGCGAGCATAGGGGGGGTGCCATGGAGGTTTGAGGTTCGAGAGAAGGTGCTCCCTTCCAGTGCTGGCGAAAAACATGATTTTCCAGAGGTAAGGGCAGTTTTCAGGGACCATCCCGGCCCGTCATGCTGGGTCGGGCCCGTGGAAACTTTAAAAAAGAAAAATTTGCGCCAATTGTCCTTCAGTGGTTAAAGAACCCCGCATTAGGTCTTACCCCACCCTTTTGCAGGGCCGGCACAAAAAGTCGTCCTTTAAAAATTTATCAGCTTCCGTCAAAAATGGGGCCCCAAATGTCAACTCGTGTACCCACCCCTGTGGTAATTTTATTGTCTGAAAAACCTCTTTGATGACAAATTTCGGTTGGGGTTTGGGGGCTTTTTAAAAGTCAAGGGTTTATTTTGGGCTGCTTGCGGGCCCAGTTTTGATGCCATCAGAGGAGGGGAAAGGGAAAACCCGGGAATGGCGGAAAAAACCGGGCGGGCGGGAACGCCCTTGCAGTGGGCCCCCTTTCTTGTAGCCCGCAGTTCTGGAGCGAAAGGTTTGGGACGACCCAAGTTTCCCGTGTTGATGATGGGGGTTGGGAAAAGATGACGACATTGCGGGGTACATCCTGGTTTTCCGGAAAATTTGCTTGGGAAAACGTTTTATTTAGTGGACGGGGGAAGAGATGGGGTAGTGGGAAAATTTGGGTTTCCCGCCCCAAAAAGGGGGAGGGCGGTCGGGAGAAGTCCGCTGTTTTGATTCCGGGGAGCCGGTCAAAACGCAAAAAAAAACCCCCCTCCTGCCCTTTTTGCCCTCAAAAAAGGGCCAGGACCCCTCAAGGCCCCGGGCTTTTTGAGCAAGCCCCTGGGTTCACCCGCGATTTTCAAAGCCGCCCTTTTCCGTAAACGGGAAAAAGTAGAGGGTGAAAACCCTTTAAATGGTTAACCAACCCCCAAAAATTTTTGTCAATGCAAACGAAAGCATGAGGGTTAAAATGGAGGGAACACTTGGCCAAAAAAGGCCAGACCGACGCCGAGCCCCCAAAACAGGGTTCACACCCTTGTCTCCCCCTCCCCCCTCCCCCGGGCCAACCCCCAAAGCGTTCCTGGGCTGCCATGTCTTTTCGGGTTTTCATGTTCAGGGTTCACCCCCCCCTTTTCAGCCCTCCCCCGTCCCCCCGAGTCCACCAGCCCCAAAAAGGGGCCCCAATCTACCCCTTTCCCCTTCCGCCAGTTTGAGGGACCGGCACCCCCGTAAAAGGGGGCCAAATTTAAAGCACCCACCCTTCTGTCTTCCAGGTTTGGGAGCAGAAGAAACACTTTCCCCCAAACCCATCCCCAAAAAGCCAAAGGGGGCCTGAACTCGGCATTCCCCAGGTTTTTTTGGCCTTTGGGGAAATGTTTCCCCTTTCCTTTGGGTTTGGAAAAAGAGGGGTTTCCGCCACGTAAATGGCCCCTTCGCTTGCCCCCCAATACCGTGCCGGCAGGCATTTCTTTCCCAAAAAAGGTCCCGGGCCTGGCCAGCCACCTTTGTTTCTAAAAATTTAAAGCCCCCTTTTGTCTGCATCTGTGTGGGAAAAAAGTCCATCGGACACCGAAAAAAGGGGAATTTTTAAGAAAGGGGAAAAGGGCCGCTATATCTCTGTGACAGCTAATGGGTGAGTGGGTGGATGTCTCTGGGGGTGAGGTGGTTAAAGGCTCGGCGCACGCTCTTCAAAACCGCGGGGAATTGGTGAAAGGGCTCTTTCCCCAAGGTCCTCTGGGTGCATCACGTCCCCAGAAAAACACCGGGGCGTGTTAAAATTTTAATTCCCTTGGGAGAGACCGCCACACACAGGTAAAGGGGCTGTGGAACGGGTCAAAGGGCAAAGGGGTAGACCGAGCGCTGGGGTGACAAAAAACCTTGTCCCAGGGCAAGGGGGGTTGTGCGAAAAGGGGCGAAATCGTGGCCCCCCTTAAAGTTGGGTTTGGGGGGGGAAAAAATCCCTTCCCGGGGCAAAATGTCATGAACCTTGTCGTCCAGAAATTTTTAAAGAGCCCCCCGGGTTTCTCATGCCTCCCTGAAGAAGGGGTTGAGGTCTGAGTTCGCACTTTCCGCCGTTGCCCCCTGTTCGTCCCCCCGGGCTGCGTTCCCAAGGTCAGCTCGACCCCCCGGGGTCAACCGCCCTCATTTTTGCCCGTGGCAACAGGGCTGAAATTCCCCCCCTCCACTTGCCCCAGCGTTTGTGGAAAGCAGCGCAATGCCATTACGCAGTACGAAGGGGACACATGGCTGAAAAGCAGCGGAAAAGGGAAAACTCGGGGTTTTTTGAACCCCCGAGAGGGGAAAGGAGGTAAAAGAGCTCTGAAAAACCTTGAAGTTTTGAGAAAGCCACCAAAATGGTCAGTGCGGACAAATGCCCTTGTCAGCTGAGCATTGTGGTGATCTTAGTTCGGGAAACCCGATCTTTGGGGACATCTGAAAAAAAGGTCCGCGCGACGGAGGAGGGGACGGACCCCGTATAAACGGAGCCTTTCTCTCCCTCAAAACCACAAGGCCCCCACAAATTTTACCCAAATTTTATCGGTCTTCATTAGGGAAATGGTTCGGGGTCAGGGCTAGTGCAAGGGGGGGGGGGGCCATTGTCTAGGGTGCATATTTTCAGGCAAGTCAGGGCTGTGTTTTTAAACCCGTGTGGGGCCGCGGAGGGGGGAGGAGGGGATTCCTAAAACCGATGTTTCCGACCCTCCCCGCCTTGGGGAAAGGGGGTTGGCCGCGAATTTTTGGGGGGGGGAGGAAGATGAGGAGATCAGTTTTTTGTGCCCTTCGGAAAAAAGAGGCTTGGGGGAAACAAAAGGGTCCCTCTCTCACATGGTGCTTGGATGTTCATTTCCTCCCAAAATGGATCCTCGCAAAATTTTGGCCAAACAAAATGAACAACAGTTTTCTGGGGGGCCAAAACCCCCCTGGATCCCCGGTACAAAAAAAAATCAGCACTTTCCTTTTCCCCCCACCCAAATAGAGAGTTTAAAAAGCAGGGGAAAAGGAGACCCTTTCTGATTGATCAAAATGGAGAATCTGTTTCCGGGGCTGCTTCACGTTCCCAAAAGTCCCCGGTGGAAAAAACATCAGCGGGGGTGACCAAACAGTAGAGTGCCAAGGGAGGCGTAGCCGGGGAAATGCGGCAAGGTGGAAAAAGCCCTTTTTGGGGGGACCCCTGGCAATCCCTTTTTTTTACCCCTCACCAACGAATGCAAAAGCAGGGAAAACTTCCCAAAAACACCCAAAATCAGCCTTAAAAAGGGGGTTTTCTCGCTAAAAAGAATAGGGTTTCAAATTGTAGGGAAAACAAAATAAAGACATTTTTCCCAATTTTAAATTTCATTGTTCCTCTGTTTTCCCCAAAGGGATTTCAAGTGAATTTATTACCTCTGTGGGTATTTCAGTTCCCCCAGTAAAAGCCTGTAAAAAAAATCTCCTGGGGCGGGTTTTTTTCAATGGATAACGAGGTTGGGGTCCTCACGGTTTGCGTGTCGTCGTGTCCTGTGCTGCCAGACGTAAAATAAAAACTTTTTTTTATTCAAATAAAAAGTATGGGAATTTTGGGGGTTTTGTTTTGGGGGTCAAAAAAAGGGAAGTCCTTCGAGTAGTTTGGGGAAGCTAATTTTAATCCCCAATTTAGCAAACTGAAAGCACCAAAAGTGTACAAGAAAAGGTTATGAAATTAGGATGAACCGGAAGGGGACAGGAATTTCTTTCATGCATTCTTTTGGGGGAAAAAACCTTTGGGTTTTTTTTGGGGGGGTTAACCCCAATTTTTTTTCCTTTTAATTTTTTTTTTTTGGTGCCGGGCTATCGCGTCTCAACACCGATGTTTTTTTTAAAGTTTCCGGGGGCCCAATTTGACTTCTGGGGGATCCAAAATGGACGAATGGCCCCGGGTGGTGTCACGCCATGGGTGTTGTCCTGCCCAAAAGGCCAGCGTCATTTTTGAGCGGAAAATTCCCGCAACGTTTGGGGGATTAAATTTCGACAAAACCCTTCCGCTTTCTCAGATAATGTGGAAACGTTTGAATTTTTATCAAGAAGAAACAGGCATTTGGGTCTTGATGATGTTTGGCCCAATTGCAAGGTAAGAAATTTGTTGCAGTTTCTTTACATTCCTTTTTAAACAGAAATGGTCCCCTTTTAAAACTTTTTTTTTTAAAATGTTTATTTCTTACTGCAATTTTTATTTCTTTTCCCCAACAGTCATTTTTCTGGTTTTGCTGTGAGGAGACTGTTAAAAAACAGCAAGGTTTCATACAAAAACCCCCTATTCCATTTAAAAAATTTTTCTTAAAGGGAAATTTTGCATTGTCCAAAAATGGTTTTGAGGGCATGTTGTGTGGAAAATAAAAGCCCAAAAAATCATGGTCCTTTGGAAAAGAAAAAGTGGTTCTAAGTGGAATTTTTTCCCCCAAAAATTTTTTTTAGTGGCTGAGAAGTCATATTTATAATTTTTTTGGGTCTTTTTGCGTGAGATACAGCAATAATTTATGGTCCCTTTTAACAAAAATGTGGCTTCTAATGGCCCTTTCTCCTCACAAATTTTTTAAAAAGTGGTGGAAGTAAATTTTTTTAATTTTTTTGGGGCAGCTGCTTTTTAAATGCAGCAATAACCCGGGCCTATTATAAAAAAAAGTTGTTTCTAACAGCATTTGTTCTTCACAAATTTACCAAATTTGGGTCAAGGGTTTATGTTTTATTTTTTGGGGGAATTTTGCTGTGGGCATGCCCGCTATTTCTACAGGTCCTATTCTAAAAAATGTTGTTTTAACAGACTTTTTTTTTCACAATTGTTTAAGCGTGGCTTTTAAGGGTGTGGTGCTGTCAGAAACGGAAAAAAAGGGGGGGGCACGTTTAAAGGAAAAATATTTCAAAATGATTTGGGTTTTTTCAAGTTTTTTTAAACCCTAGCTATCAAAATTTCCCTTTTATTGAGGGCAAACCCCTTTAATTTTCAATGAAAAAAAAGAGAAACAAAAACCCTGGGTTTGGGGTTCCATCCCCATTTTAAAAATGTGTTTTTTTGAATTAAAGTTCTAAAAAAATTTCATGTACAAATTTGCTGTTAAAAAAATTTTCCCCTGAAATTTTAAACGGGAAATTTCAGGAAAAATTGACCCGAATTTTGGTTATTAAGGGAAAAATGGAGTATGGAGGACGGGCAGGAAAAAAGTTCCGAGACCAAATTTTCCCCCAGGGAAGTTTAGTAAAAATGAGGGAAAAAAAATGCCCAAAATAAAAGGGGGATTTGGGGGGTAAAAGGAGCCCTTTAAACCCCCCAGTATTTACAAAATGGGAAATTTAAATTTGGTTCCCAATCATACGGAGGGGCAAGCGTACCCAGGTTTTGAATGTGTATAGAGGAAGGCTTGGGGGTTCTCCCCCACTCCCCTTCCGCACTCTGTTTTAGCACGAAAAGTTTTCGTTGCTGCGTCCCTCAGGGCATTTTAAACCCGGTTTTTAAAAGATGACGGACGCCGCCCGGGCTTTCACCCAACCACTGTAAAAACGGGCCCCGGGGCATGCTGGGGGCCCGGACAGGTTTAGGCAATGTCCAGTGAAAATAAAATGGTGGTTGAAAAACTCCTTTTTCCCGGAAATTTTAAATTTTGGGGTCTTGGGAGGTTTGGGGCTCCTGCTGTGGCCCCGGACAGGTTTTGTCGATGTCCAGTTTTTAAAATAAAAAAGGTGGGGTTGGGAAAAAACTCCTTTTTTTCCCGGCACTTTTTAAATGTGGGGGTATGAAGGGGTTTGGGGCTCTTTCTGTGGCCCCCGGGCTGGTTTTGTAAATTTTCCCAGGGGAAACTAAAATGGTGGGTTGGGAAAAATCCTTTTTTCCCGGACTTTTTTAAAGTGGGGGTCAAGCAGGTTTGGGGCTCAGGCTGTGGCCCCCGGGCAGGTATAGTTTAATGTCCAGTGAAATAAAAAAGGTGGTTTGAAAGACTCCCTTTTTGGCACTTTTTAAATTTTGGGGGTCATGCAGGTTTGGGGGTATGCTGTGGCCAGGAACCCCGGTTTAGTCAAAGTCCCCTGAAAAAATAAAATTTGGGGGTTGAAGACTCCCTTTTTGGCCTTTTTAAATGTGGGGGGTTTATGCAAAGGTTTGGGGTCATGCTGTGGCCCCGGGCAGGTATAGTCAATTTCCGTGAAAATAAAATGGTGGTTTAAAGAATCCCTTTTTTCCCGGGACTTTTTAAATTTTTGGGGGGCATGCGGTTTGGGGCTCCCTGCTGTGGCCCGGACAGGTGTTTTTGTCAAAAGTCCCGTGAAAATTTAAAATTTTTGGTTTAAAGACTCCTTTTTCCGGCACTTTTTTAAAAGTGGGGGTCATGAAAGGGTTTTTGGGGTCAATTTTGCGTTCCAGGAAGGATATTCAATTTTCCAGTTCAAGAACATGTGGTTCAAAAACATACTTTCCTTTTTTGCACTTTTTAAATTTTTGGGTGTTTCAGGTTTAAGGGGCAGGGTGTGGTAAAAGGGCAGGGGTGTAAATGGTCTGTGGGCATTTTTTCCCGTGAAATTTTTTTAAAACTAAGTGTGTTGCCTAAGAAGGGAGCATGTTTCCCTTTGACTGTTGTTTTATGTTAATTTTTAAGCTTCCCCCAGGACCTTTTTTTGGGGGGTAATAATGAAGGTGTTGTTGGGTTCCCATTGAAATTTAATTTGGGCTTCCCCGGCATAAACGATGCTCATATCGAAAAAACCCTTTTCGATAGCGGCCGATTTGAAATATCGATCGATTTCGATTGCCAAAGCCAAACGCTCAAAATACCCTGGCCCCTTTGAACTGGGGTGGTTTTGGGGGGGTACCGGATATAGTAAATTTTTCTGGGTGCCAAAAAAGGCGTATTACCAGTTGGTCTTATTTTTTTTGATTTTTCCCCGATGGGCGAAATTTGAAAAAATTTTGGTTTGCCCAAGTCCAAAACCAAAAAACCCCGTTTTGGGCACCTCTTTCTGTCTCACTTGATAAATTCATTTTGGGGCAAAAATGCAAAACCTTTTTCTTAAGCTCCCCGAGGTTGCCCCTTTAACCTTTTCTGTTTAATCCCTCCTTCCCAGGGGGTATGGATAACTCTGCTTTTTAAAAATTTTGGTTTGAAAAAAAGCTGTTTCCCTTAAAAGCAAAAATTTTGGGGGATCAAACCTAAGGAAAAGGGTCTGATTTTTTGATGCTTTTTAAAAGCGCAGAATTCATTTCCCAGAGTCGGATAGATTTTCCCATTTACAGATTTTACACTTTTTTAATTCTGTGTTGGGGCTTCTACAGCGTCTCCCCCTACTTTATTTGAGCTTATATGTAAAAAATAGTTTTTTCAAATAAAGGGGCCTTTTTTTCCGTTTTATATTCCCCTTTTTTTGTTATTCCCTTTTTTGACAACCCCATAAAGCATTCTATATGCTCAAATGGGACAAGATGCTCAAACATAAATTTTTCCTAAGGAGGACTGGCAGGTAATTTTTGGGTAGGGCGGCGAGACTTTTATATGCCTTGGGATAAAGGGAAAAACAATTTTAAAATTTTGTTTTCCCATGGTTCAACCCCCCTCCCTTTTTACATAGGTTTTAATCCCGCTCTTCCGACCATGCTGGAGATGTTCTGAAGCAGTGGGTCATATCTTTCACATTTTCTGGGAATGGGCCCCGGGGCCCATAAATAGGTTTTTGGGGAATGGTTAAAAAAATTTTAACAGAAAAATTTAAAGGGGTTAAAAAACCCTCTTGATTTTTGTTTTTTTTTTTCCAAAAATAACAAGGTTCCCCAAAAGGAAAACAGAATTTTAAAATGACTCTACCTATTTTTCAGCTGCCCGATGTTTAATTTTCCCCAATTTGGAAAAGAACGGAAATCCCCTTTTTGGGGGGGAAACCCCATTCGAAAAAACAAAGATGTTGACAATGGAGTAAACTAACTGCCTCCCTTTAAGGTTTTTAAAAGTCTTTTGGGGCGGGCGGGTTTGCAGGGGGATACATTTGTGAGTTTTGGGAAGGGGCCCTTTTTTGGGGGTTTTTTAAACAACTTTTTTACATCGGAAAGGATGGTATCACTATCGGTGTTAATTTTGTGACTGATTTGACAGATATTTCCCCCCCCTATTGTGTCGAGTCCTTTATGTATAGTAAAATTTTAGGGGTTTGATCTGTTTTAGATGTTATAATGCCTGTAACATGCATAAGCCTATGTATGTAAATGTATAGAGTGGAGTCTACAGTTGGTAGGCTCAATGTAAAATTCCTTGGCTTGTTGCTTTGCTTGTTTTACTTATCTTCCTTTGAAAAACTTTAAATAAAAATTACAGTTGAAAAAAAAATTTAACTTTTCTTGCAGATTTTAAATTTTTATCCATTATTCACTGGAACACGGTAGAGGTGAGCATGGAAATGCAACTTAATATTGATTACCTCAATTCTGCCGGTTTTAGAGATATCCCATATGTGGCCCTAATGCGCCATTTGGCTCAACCACAAGCCCCAAAATAGGAGGAGCACCTAATGGCCTCATTTTCATTACGATTTTCTTCAGGCACCATTTTAGGTTTGCAAACACCGTAAGGTGCTAAAATTTAATAAACACCCCTAAAAAGACTTCATATTGGAAACTACGCCCTTTGAGGAAGATATACAGGGGTACAGTAATTAGATTGACCCCACATGTGTTTCACAATTTTTTTAGCATTAGGCGGTGAAAATGAAACTTTTTTTTACAACAATCTGCAATTTTAGCAGAAAATGTTTCATTTTTACAAGGAATCCTGGAAAAAAAGCCTCTGAAATTTGTTGCACAATTTTTTCAGCAATATCCTAAATGTTTGTGTAAACTGCTGTTTGGGAGCATGGCAGGGTGTAAAGGGAGGGAGCGCTATTTGGCTTTTGGAACGCAGATTTTGGTGGGTGCCATGTCGCATTTACAAACCCCTCAAAGGACCAGAACAGGTGAAACCTTCCAGAAGTCAACCCATTCTGGATTCAACAGTCCTCATAGATATCACCTAGGGGTGTATTGTGTATTTTGGGCGCACAGGGCTTTCACAGCATTTTTTAGCACTGGGCCATGAAAATGGGGGGGGAGAAACGCAGTTTTGTGCTTAATTTTTACTACGTTCACCATGTGGTATAAATGACAGGATAACTTTACTATGTGGGTTGGTGCAATTACAATGATATACATTTTATGTAGTTTTATTACTTTTATATATTAGAAATGCCTTTATAAAAGATTATGTTTTTATGTAGCCGTGTCTGATAGCCATAACTTTTTTTATTTTACTGTATATAGAGCTTTGATCGTTTTTTATCAAGGTTTTTGTGAGGTGTTTTTAACAAAATACAGCAATCCTGGTAGTGTTTTTTATTTTAATTTTTACAGTGTTCACCGTGCGGTACAAATGACATGCTAGCTTCACTCAGCAGGTTCATTCGATTACAGCACTACCCAATTTGTTTTCATTGTGTAAAATCAGTAAAACATGAAAAAAATATACACTTTTATTCAAAAAGGAAAAAACGTTTGGGTATCGTCATAGACTGACAGTAATAACTTTTTTAATTTTCTGTGTACGGCGCTGTGTAGCAGCTTGTTTTAGGTGGGATGAGTTGATGTTTTTATTGGTATCATATTTGGGTGAACAAGGCTTTTTGATCGCTTTTAAATCCCTTTTTTGGAAGCCAGGGTGAAGAAAATACTGCAATCCTAATAGTGTTTTTTATTTTTAACAGTGCTCACTGTGATGTTTACATGACAAGTTAGTGTTACTCTGTGTTTTTTTATGTTGAAGTGCTGAAAAAGTGTTTTTATTGTGTAAAACAATATTTATTAATCGCTATTTTGTGATAGCTATAACTTTTTTATTTTTTCATACACAGAGCTATGTAAGGGCTTTTTTATGCATGATAAATTTTTTTTGTTTGGCATTCATTGTACTCTTGGATCTCTTTTTATTCCTTTTTTTTGCTTGAATTAAAATTGCAATTCCGGTAATGCTCTTTTTTTTTTTTTTTTTTTACAGCGTTCAGTGTGCAAGTTAAATAACATGACAGATTTGTAGGGTAAGTCATTACACATGCGGTGATATCAAATATGACTACTTTATTTATTTTTGATCTTTTGGGGGCGATTGGCATTTGTAGAGGGGAAAAGGGCAGTGTACGTGTTTTTATTTTATTTTTTGTGTTTTACTCTTTCACTTTTTTGTACCATTTTTTTTTAAAACTTTTCCCCATTCTTCAGATTACTGATACAATGGATACAATGGAGAACAGTACACAACATTACTGCTGTGTACTGATCTCCATGACAACTGTCAATCACACGCAGCCTGGAAGTCTTTGTTAGACTCCTGGCTGTGAGGTGAGCAATCAGCAGCCATGGCGTGATTCAATGGGTACAGAGGGAGCTCCCTCCATATGTCTTTCCCTTAGCTGCTGCGATCGCGATAGATTTTGGCAGTTAAGTCAATCACCTGCAGCTGTAACATACAGCTGGTCCCATGTCGCGATCATTCGGGCCCCACTTGAGAGCCCGCACAATGTCTAGGACGTAGCTGTATGTCCATTTGTGGGTAGTCACTGCTATGTTGGAAGGGGTTAATCGTGTTTCAAATCAGCCATTAGACAACCCTAACTTTCAGCTCTTTGTGGATGGATCGAAGTATAACATTGACAGGAAGTGTTACGCTGGTTATGCAGTAGTGACACTCTCAGAGACAGTAAAACTGAAGCCTTGCTACCACATGTTTCTGCACAAGAAGCTGAATTTAAAGCTCTGGAGGAGGCCTGCAGATATGCTACTGAACATACAGCAAATATACACTGCTCAAAAAAGTAAAGGGAACACTAAAACAACGCAATATAACTCCAAGTCAATCACACTTCTGTGAAATCAACCTGTCCAGTTATGAATCAACACTCATTGTGAACCAATTTCACCTGCTGTTGTGCAAATGGAACAGACAACAGGTAGAAATGATAGGTAGTTAGCAAGACAACCTGTAATGGACCGACAGTGACAGTATGCACTATGTAGAGCCTCACTCATGCTTGGACGCCATCTTGGCCACGCTTGGTTTCTGGGATCGCCGTATTTCGGAGGCGGAATGGCACTCGGACACAGGCTTCAGTTTTAAACTGGCCTCAGCTAGCTTTATTGAGGCACAATAGAAGCAAACAATACAAACAAAACCTCAGGCCATCTGGCCACTGACTAAACAATTTAGTCCCTCTCTATACGTGGCCTGGACCTAGCGTCCAGTACCACCAGTGCAACTCAGAACTCACCAAACGGTATAGGCTTCCCTCAGCCCCTTGGGGGCCAGAGCTGTCTCCTCAGGTCTGCTGCTCCAACATCCAGGTAGCAGACCACGCCCCCCTGATCACCTGGAGTACCAGGCTTTTATAGGCCTCCAGAGATGTGTCCAAGACCTGGAGTGGACGCCCACCGAACGCATTGTCTACTCCCAATAAGAGCCAACACAGGAACGGCTGAAAAGCCAAACTAATCATAAATGGCTGCCAACCACTTAGTGTGGCTGACAACTCATATGGCTGCCTCCTATCCCACCAAGGCCAGGTAACCTTGGTGGCGTCTGTCTTGCAGATCTTCGGCTGCACACCCTCTAGTGGCAGAAACATGCGACTCGCTCTGCTACAACTGATACATCGATCATTGGTAAACGGGTGTGAATCCACTGTGATCACGGCGGGTGAGATGATAGAGATGTAGACCACACCAGGGAGTGAAGTTTAAGGGGTCCCGGGTCTTCACCGGAGCCCACCGCAAGGCCGGAACGGACTTCGCTGCGGGTAAGCCCCAGGTCGCTACCCCTGACGTGGCTACCCACGGTGACAGCCGAGGAGCAGGACAGGAGCACCAGACACTGGGAGCAATGGTAGTATTTATATAGCTGTAGGAGGACTACAGGTCTCAGGTGGTAGCAGACAGGTACAGCGACAGAAACAGCACGGGTAAACGGATGCATCGGCAGGAATACAGCAGGTAACTGGACAGCTGCAACGGAAGGAAAACAGCAGGTACAAACACAGATGCAAGGACAGCAGGTAAATGGCAGCCAGGTGGTCAGGAGCTCTGATGGACAGCACGAAATGACTAGGAATCTCAGTGGTAACTCTGGAACAGCAGAGCCCAGGAGAAGGTCCGGAGCTCTGACAGACAACACAATACAATGAACTGACACTGGAGCAAGGGCAGGAAGTTCCTCTTATAGCCAGGGGTCACAGGTCAAGAGGCAGGCAATTGGGACAGTGTCTCTTTAAATAGCAGAAAGCTGCCGCGCATGCCCTAGGAGGCGTAGTGCATGCACAGGACTCCAGGAAGCAGAAGCGAGGGTTGGTGAGCACTAAGCATTGGCGTGCACCGCTGCAGGACCTGAACGCTCGCAGCAGCAGGGACACAGGCCGCCGCGACCACTGTACAGGGAGCCACAGCGGAGACATGACAGGCATGGACACGCCGACGGTCTGTGGCAGGGACCCTAGAGGTAGCATGAGGGTTTATCTACAACCCACAGAAGTTGCTCATACAGGATAGCACATCAATGCGAGCTGTGGCAAGAAGGTTATCTCTGTCTATCAGCACAGTGTCCAGAGCATGGAGCAGATACCAGGAGACATGCTAGTGCACCAGGAGACATGGAGGGGTCAGTAGGAGGGCAAGAGCCCTGCAAAATGACCTTCAGCAGGCCACTAATATCCATGTGACTGCTCAAACTGTCGGAAACAGACACCATGAGGGTGGTATGAGGATACGATATCCACACCATACAGGGCGATTGGCATTTGCCACAGAACACCAAGATTGGCAGATTCGACATTGGCACCCTGTGCTCTTCAAGGATAGAAGCATGTTCACACTGAGCACATATGACAAAGTCTGGAGAATCTGTGGAGAAAGTTCTGCTGCCTGCAACATCCTACAGCACGACTGGTTTGGCAGTAGATCCTTAATGGTGTGGGGAGGCATTTCTTTGGAGGTCCTCACAGCTCTACATGTGCTAGCCGGAGGTACCCTGACTGCTATTAGGTACCAGGATGACATTCTCGGACCCAGTGTGACACCATATGTAGGTGCAGTTGACCCTGGGTTCCTTCTGATGCATGACAATGCTAGGCCTCATGTGGCTAAAGTGTATCAGCAGTTCCTGCAGGATGTAGGCATTGATGCTATGGTCTGGCCTGCCCGTTCCTCAGATCTGAATCGAAATCAAGCACATCTGGGACATCATATCTCGTTCCATCCACCAACGCCACGTTATACCATAGACTGTCCAGGAGTTGGCTGGTACATTAATCCAAAAAGAGAAAAAAATCCAGCAACTGTATCTTAGTCCAAAAGTAACGTTAACAAACCTGTAGCTTTATTTGAACATGTTAAAAATAGAGAACTAGCATATGAATAAAAGCATCGTAAAGGCTGTTACATCGACGCGTTTCAAGGGACTGCCCCCTTAGTCATGATGCGACTAAGGGGGGCAGTCAGTGTCGGACTGGGGGGTCTGGGCCCACAGGAATTTATCTCAGGGGGCCCCCCCTACTGTACGTTAAAAATATTACCGGCCTCTCGGACATAAATGCGCCCCATTTTTTCCACATAATAAAGTGTGCAAAACAGAACTGTATTGTGGGGAATTTCAATAGCAAAGAGAGTCACATATCTGTCTGTCCCCAACACGTCTGTCAGTCCCAGCATATCATAGACACAGGGCTAAGTACTCCATCCGATATCCCCCTCCACCCACATACAATACCCCCTCCACCCACATACAATATCCCCCCTCCACCCACATACAATATCCCCCTCCATGTTTCATTTGGTCACGCCCCTCACCACCTTCTAAAAATAAACCCCCCAGCAAGAAAGTAAAGAAAACCCTATCACAGGTCAGGGGGTTTCCCCCCCTCTTACAATAAAGGGACACATGCACACGCACATTATACCCCCGCCGATATAACCTACAAAAAACCTGCCATATAAACCAACATAGGGGGCAGACACCAGCCAGGAATAGCCTACAACACCGCCATTTAGAGACCACATAGAGGCCCAACCCAACCCCTAAAGGAAATAACCCTACAAAAACCCCCAAAATATAAAACCCAACATAGAGGTCAGAAAAACCAGCTCAGGTAAAAAACCCCCAACCCCAAACCAATAGAAAACCAAATGAGGTCAGACACCACCAGGTTAACCACAACCCCAAACCATAAAGAGCCCCCAAATAGGGCAGACACCACTCGGGTTATAACCTAAAAAAACCGGGCCAAATAAAAGACCAAAATAGAGGTCAGACCCCAGCTCATAAAACCCTTTTACAACACCGCCATATAGAGACCACAAAAGAGGTCAAAACCCCAAAGCTCAGGTAAACCTACAAAAACCACCATATAGGGGGACCACATTGTGGTCAGACCCCAGCTCAGGTATAACCTACAACACCACCAAATAGAGACCACAAAGAGGCAAACCCCACTCGGGAAAAACCTACAACCCCAAACCATATAGAAACCACATTGTGGTCAAAACACCCACCCCAAAGGTAAAACCCTACAACACCACCAAATGAGCCCCAAAAATAGGGGTCAACCCCAAACTCAGTCAAAACACATTACATTTAATACAGCACGATCCAGTAATAAGTGAAATAACCCCTTTAAATCGGGGACTCACCGGAGACGTCTTTTTTATGAGCCCCTTTCTCTTCTCTTAAATTTTTTTTTTTTCCCTTTCTTTCTGCTTTCCATTCCACACCCCCCAAGGATGACTTGCCCCGCCACAACTCATCCGTGCAAAAAATTAAACACACAAAAAACCCTTAGAATCCTCACTTTTCCACATTTTTTACCCCCCCCCCACCTCTGTAAAAACCCCCAGGGTGGGAGAGGGGGAACAAGCCATAACTTAAAAGCCTAAAATCCTGGGGGGTTGGGAGGGTGGGGAAGAATAAACCCCTGGAGATAATGCAGGGGGAAAACAGGCATTTTTAAGGGCCCCTCCTTTGGGTAAAAAACAGCATTAAAAGCCCCCTTTATTAGTATACGGGCAGTTGGGGCCCCCTTTTTGGGTTAGTAAAAGGGGCAGTTGGGGGTCTTTTTTTAAGGGGGGGTATACAGGCAATTAAAGGGTCCTCATTTTAGGGAGTAAAAACGGGGGCCTTTAAGGGTCTCTTTTAGGTTTTAAAAACAATATTGGGGGCCTTCCCTTTTAAACTAGTGGGGCCCATTTAAGGGTTAACCCCCCTTTAGCATGTGCGGGAAGTCAAGCCCCCAAAAATCTATGTGGGGTAGTGGGGGCCCCTTTATTTGGGTTGTGTGGGTTTTAAGTCCAGGGCCTCCTTTGGGCCCAAGTCGGGGCCCCCCAAAAAGGTATCAGGGCCCCCCCCTTTGGAAGTAAAGGGCCCCCTTTAGAAGTCCCGGGGCCCCCAAGAATCAGGGCCCATTTAAAAGTAGCCAGGGCCCCCCCCATTTACCAGGACCCCCCCCCTTAGTAGCCAGGACCCCCTTTAAATAGCCCGGGGGACCCACTTTTAGTACCGGGGCCCCCCTTTAAAGTACCAGGCCCCCCTTATAGTGGGGGGCCCCCCCTTAGTAGTCGGGGCCCCCATTAGTACCAGGGACCCCCCTTAAAATAGTCGGGGCCCCCCAGGTGGGGGTAGCCAGGGCCCCCCAAAAGTGACAGGGTCCCCCGGAAAATTCGGGGGCCCCCCCTTTAAAGGGGCCAGGGCCCCCGAAAAGAAAGGGCCCCCCTTAATAGGCCGGGGCCCCCCTTAAAGCAGGGCCCCCCTTTAAAGTCCAGGGCCCCCCCTTATACCAGGAACCCCTTTTAGAACCGGGCCCCCCCCGGGAAAAGCCAGGCCCCCAATAGAACCAAAGGCCCCCCTTTAATAGTCCACCCCCCCCTGAAATACCCAGGGGCCCCCATATAGTAAAGGGGCCCCCCAATATTTTACGGGGGCCCCCCAAAAGAAGCCGGGGCCCCCCAAAAATCGGGGGCCCCCCAAGTACCCAAAGGGCCACCTTTAAATTAACCAGGCCCCCCTTAGAAAGTTAAAAAAAAAAAAAAAAAAAAAAAACAACCACCACTTACCTGGCCCGGGCCCCCCTCCGTTCCCCGGGCACCCCCCGGCCCGCTCGACTCCCCGCCGGCTCCGTACGGGCGCCTGCAAAGGCGGCACGGTGAAAGGGATTTCATCGCGCCGCCTACTCACAAAAGGGTAGGGCCGGGGGCCGGGGCAGGCGAAGGGAAAAACATTTTCAGCCGCCAGGGGGGAACCACGGACGGCAGCGCAGGGGGCGCTGGTTTCCGCTGAAAACCCCCGGGGCCCGCCCCCCCGGGAAAACCGGGGCCCATTTGCCCCCAACTCCCGGCCGGTCTCTGGGCGCCGGACGCGGGTCCCGGGCTCCGGGAACCGGGATGCGCGAGGGGCCCCGGGACGGCGCCATTTCCCTCCACTCCCCCCCCCCGCGGGGCCCAGCCCCAGCCGGGGGGCATTCCTTTTTCCACTTTAAAACCCTAAAAAAAACGTAACTTCCTTTATAGTTTTTTGCAAATGATTGTTTTGGGAAACCCGGTGACAAATAACTTAAAGAGGAATAAGAAAGAAAATATAAACACCAAGTAAAATTTGGGGCAAAAAACCCCAAATGGGAAAATTTTGGGCTAAATTTTAAGTTAAGAAACAAGAGAAAGAAAAAAAAATACAATTAATAATGAAACATAAAATCCTTTTCTTTTTTTAAAAGGCCAGGGGAAACCGGGTTTTTGAGCTGGAATATCCCCCAAAGGCCTCCTGGGAAAAAGACCCTTTTTTTTCTCATTGGGTTTTTAATAATTTTTCCTATCTTCCCAAATTGGAACTAAAACGTTTTTTAAAAGTGAGAAAAACTGGTCTGTTGTTTTTTAAAAGTGACCCGCGAGGAAATAAATGTAAACTCTTGTCAGCGGGGAACCCTCTAAAAACCCGCCTTTAATTTCGAATCTTATTGGAATAGCCCCTTGTTCAAAATTTTTTTTGGGGGCCCAATTATTGGGAATTTTTCTACAAAAGTTTCCTCAGTAGAAATTTCCCCAAAAGGGGATGTTGTTTTTCCCTTTCCCAGGGATGAAGAGAAGGGGGGCCGTAAGAAAAAAAAAATTTTCCCGGCAGTTTTTTTCCCCCTAAAAAGGGTGAAATTTTTTATTTTCCTTCCCTTAAACAACTCCTGAAGGGGTTTTTTCAAAAAAGAAATAAATTTTTCCCCAAAACCAAACCTGATGTGGGAGAAAAAGGGCCCCAGTAAAATCAGACAAAGAAAAATTTTTTTTCTTCCCAGATATTCATATAAATTTTTGGCAGTGCTGGAGAGCACTTAGCCCCCATCGAAGCTCCCTGTTTTGAATATAGAATTTATTATCAAAAGAAAAGTAGTTGTTAGTAAGAAGAAATTCTACAGACAAAACAATAAATTCATTAATCTCTTCAGAGTATTTACTGTATTTAAATATAAATTTTTGTAATAGGACCACCCCTTTAATGGGGGAATGGACGGGAAAAAAGAGCTACCAAAATCACTTTAATAGCCAAAAGAACCAGGGCTCCAGGGACCTGGGTCTTTTTAACCCCAAAGCTTTTTAAATACCCCTTTAATCCCCCGGGGAATTTGTTAAGACCATGGTTTGGAAAGACTATCCAACCATTTCCCCCCCAAAATGTTCTGTTAAAGCCCCAATTTCCCACTGAAAATTGGTTTCGATGGGGGGAAAGGGGGGGAACACATTCTTTTTGAAATTTTTGGGGAAAATTGAAATAGGGGGGGAATTTAAAAGGGAAAACTAAAAGTACAATTTATTTGCTAATTTCTCAAAATTCCCCCCTGATTGAACCCCAAAATCCAGAAAAAGGCCCCAATTTAACTTGAAAAACTTTGGGTTTGGGAAATTCATTCAAATTATTAGATAAACTATCGGATCATTCAACATAGCTCTTTAAAACATCTAAATACAGCCCAAATTTAATAAAAAACCGTGGCACCCCCCTTTGCCCCGCTTGTCGTACAAGCAAATCCAAATTTCCCTTTTGTAATTTTTAAAACGAAATTCCCCGGTTCCTCCGAATTTAATTTTTAGAAAATTCTTCCCAAAAAGGGGTTCTAAATACTTTCCCTTTTGGGAGATCTAAAGGCCCTTTTTTCCACCCCGGCTTTTGGGAAATTTCAAAACCCCAAAAGGGGCCTTGGTTTAGAATCGGAAAAAGGGGGTCATTTTTTTTTTTTTGATATTTGGGCAAGTTTTCGGGATCAAAGGTATATTTCACTCTGAAAATTTGCCTCAATTAAGAGATATTTAACCAAAATTTCCTGATAGCCCAAAATTTTTCACAAAATGGGAACCCCAACGGCAAAATTCAAAAAACTGATCCGTCCCAACACTGAAACATTTTCCATATTTAGAAATAAATTTTTAATTGTTACAAATGTGAAAATTTGGTTAACATCCAGTAAGGTACAAAAAAAAGTTTTAAAATTATAAGGAAAAAATTTTAATTTCCCTTTGGAAAACACTGAAATTTTTGGAAGTTTCTTGGGAAAACATAGCTGGAAAAATTTAATGATTAAAAATTTTGGGTTATTTCCCTTCTCCGTAACACCCTTTGGGGCAATTGTGTTTTCCTGAACACCCCCTCCGGGGGTTGTTTTTTAAAGAGGATCTGCCCCCTTTTTTTTTTCCCGATATTTTTTTTTTTTCTTTTTTTCCCTCAAGGGTGCTTTTTTGTATTGGGGGATACGTTTAAAAAGATTTTCCCGGGAAGTGGAATGGATAAGGGGAACCTTTCCAAAACTATCCAAATCTGAAAAAAAGAAAAAACTTTTTCCTACAGTAGAAACCTGTTGTTGGGGGAACTGCTTAATTGTTTCAGATGGATTTTGGGGAACTCTTTTAAACCCACTTTCCCAAATTTGTAAAACATTATTATTCTCGTAATCCTGAGAAACTCTTTTAAAAAATTTTTTTTTTTTATCCCTGAAAAATGGTTTTTCCCCAATTTTTTTTCCAAATTTTTGTTCAA
>JAODAL010062429.1:0-19757 GCA_025379985.1 Phyllomedusa bahiana | reverse complement strand
GGAAAAATTTTGCCCCCACCCCCCCATAAAAAAAGCCCAAAATGCTTCACCGGATAGTTGCCCCTTACCCCTGTAATCCCCCCCTGCAACAACACAGTACCCCCCATCAGAAAAAAACCCCCTTCCCCATGTAATACCCCCCTGCAAAACACGTACCCCAGCAGCCCTGAAATTTTTCCCTCTGTAGCATTGCCCCCCTGTAGTCAGTTGCCCCTGAGTTTTTTCCCCCGTAGCCATTGCCCCATAGCCTGTTTTTTCCCCTTGTAGCCTTTTTTCCCCCTTTGTAGCCAGTTTTCCTCCCTGTAGCCTGTTGCCCCCTGTAGCCAGTTTGTCCCCTGTAGCCAGTTGTTCCTCTGTAGCCTGTTGTGCCCCTTGTAGCCAGTTTTCCCGCCTGTTGCCCCCTGTTGCCAGTTGTCCCCCAGTTTTCCCCCCTGTGCCTTTGCCCCCTGTACCATTTACCCCCCCGTACCTATTCCCCCCCTGTACCCTTGCCCCCGTTCCCCCCGTACCCAGTTTTCCCCCTGACCCCATTTTTTCCCCCCTGTACTAGTTTTTCCCCCCCGTAGCCTGTTTTGTCCCATGTAGCTAGTTTTTCCCCCCCAGTAGCCAGTTTTCACCCCAGTTAGCCAGTTGCCCCCTGTACCCCCAGTTTGCCCTTGTACCCCTTTTGGGCCCCCCTTTAGCCAGTTTTCCCTGTCCAGTTTTGCCCTGTACCCTGTTGCCCCTGTAGCCATTTTTCCCCCGTTTGCCACCTGTCCCCAGTTTTCCCCCCTGTAGCCATTTTCCCTCCGTACCCCCCCATTTTCCCCCTTTGTACATTTTCCCCCCTGTACCTTTGTCCCCTGTAGCCTTTTTTTCCCCCTTTAGCCTTTTTTCCCCCTGTAAACCCCATTTTTCCCCCCACTTTTTCCCCCCAACCCTCTTTTCCCCCCCCCTTAGCCTTTTTTTCCCCTTACCTTTTCCCCCGTACCTTTTTTCCCCCTGTAGCCAGTTGCCCCCAGTATTCCCCCTGTAGCCAGTTGCCCCCAGTTTGGCCCCTGTAGCCAGTTTTGCCCCCTATAAAACATAAAAAAACTCACTTACCTTTCCAGCATCCCGCACGTGCCCGGGGCCCGGGGAGCCGGATTCAGTGTAAGCGGCGTGACTCATCACGTGCTTACACCACTCCCGGGGGCCTCCGGGAGGGACGGGGCCGAGACTGAGCGTCGCAGGGGGCATGGTGAAAGCCGGGCGCCCCCTGCGACGCTGCTTGTTTTGTGTGGGCGCTCTACGAGCGCTGATACAACAGGGGGGAGGCGGGGGGGAAACGACCTGTCCTCCCCCTCCCTGTCCCGGGCACTGCAACAAGTGTGTGCAGCCGCCGGCATCCAGGCCCGTTCCAGGGGCGGGCGGGCGAGGGGCCCCCCCCTGGGGGTGAGCAGACCCCCCCCCCCGGGGCGTCGCCCCCCCCTGGGAAAGGGCCCTGACCGGGTTTTTTCCAAAAACAGACTCTGCAAGGATGGACTGAAAATTACTCCCCTGCCCCCCTCATCCTTATACACACGCTCAATGAGCGCCGGCAGCTCTGCACCCGTGCGGAAAACTATTTTCCCCCGTAACGGGGGCCAATATATCAATCCCAGTTACGGGGAAAATCAGCAAGAAAAAAGAAAGAAGCTTTATATATATATATTATAAAAAAGTGTTACATTAAAAATGTGCCCTTTGGTATTTTTCCGACCTTACAGGGGAACAATGTTTAAAATAAATTTAGAAAAAAACCAAAATTTAATACATACACAAAAATGCATTAAAAAAAAGTCCGAAACCAAAACGTTGAGCTCCAAACACAAGAATGCCTGATATCTTGTTTATGAAATACACAGGATACGATGAGCGAGAATAACAAGGTGAAAGAGTGGTGCAGGCAAAGCAATGCTGCAGGTAACAGGGGGGTGCCAGTCAGAACATTTTTGCCCTTTCCCAATTTGCCCCCTTCAAATAGATAGTAACCCTTTAAATTTCCCACACCCAGGGGGACTGGGACAACCCATTTACTCCCCACATTCCGGGCACTGGCCACAACCCATTCACTGCCCACATCCTGGGATACTGCCACAACCCATTCATGCCCCAATTCCCATGAAAACTGGCCAACCCTTCACTGCCCACATTCCTAGGGGTCTGGCCACAACCCTTCACGTCCACATTCCTAGGGATTGGGCCCCAAAACCCTTCACTGCCCCACATTCCTAGGGAGACTGGCCACAACCCCTTCACTGCTCCACATTCTAGGGAGACTGGCCACAACCCATTCACTGCCCCACCTTCCTAGGGATACTGGCCCCCACCCATTCCTGCCCCACATTCCAGGGGACTGCAATAACCCATTCACTGCCCCCCCATTCCTGGATACTGGCCAAACCCATTCACGCACACATTTCCCAGGGGTACTGCCACACCCCTTCACTCCCCAATTCCTGGGGGACTAGCCCCAACCCATCACTGCCACCATTCCTAGGGGAACTGGCCCCAACCCATCACTGCCCCACATTCCAGGGATAGGGCCACAACCCATTCACGCCCCACATTCTAGGGAAATGGGCCCCAACCCCTTCACTGCCCCAATTCCTAGGGATACGGCCAAACCTTCACTGCCCCCATTCCTAGGGGCTGGCCACAACCCATTTACGCTCCACATTCCTAGGGGATACTGGCCAAACCCATTCACTGCCCCCCCCTTCCTAGGGGAAACTGGCCACAACCCATTCACTTCCCCCCATTCCTAGGAACTGGCAATAACCCCTTTCACTGCCCCACATTCCTAGGACGGCACAACCATTTACTGCCCCCCCATTCAAGGGGGACTGGGCCCCAACCCCTTCCGCCCCACATTTCCCAGGGATACTGGCCCCCCAACCCCTTCACTCCCTATATTCCTAGGAATAAAGGGCCCCAACCCCTTCACTGCCCCCACATTCCTAGGATATGGCCACAACCCATTCACTGCCCCCCATCCAGGGGTACTGGCCCCAAAACCCTTAATGCCCCCCCATTCCTAGGGATTCTGGCCACAACCCATTCACTGCCCCCCATTCCTAGGATACGGCACAACCCATTCATGCCCCACATTTTCCAGGGATAAGGCCACAACCCATTCACTGCCCCAAATTCCTAGGGATACTGGCCACAGCCCATTCACTTCCCCACATCCCTAGGGAAGGCCCAACCCCTTTCCTGCCCCACATTCCGGATACGGCCCAAACCCCTTTACTGCTCCACATTCCAGGGTATGGCCAAACCCATCCCTGCCCCACATTCAGGGGAAATGGCCACAACCCATTCCTGCCCCCCTTCCAGGGAACGGCCACAACCCTTCACTGCCCCAATTTTCCCAGGGATACGGCCCAACCCATTCACTATGGGGAAAAAGGCCAAACCCATTCACTCCCCACATTCCTAGGATACTGGCCCCAACCCCCCTTTACTCCCCCCCATTCCTAGGGGGGAACTGGCCACAACCCATTCACTGCCCCCCCCCTTTGGGATACTGGCCACAACCCCCTTTCATGCCCCCACATTCCTGGGATACCGGGCCCCAACCCATTCACTGCCCACATTCCAGGAGACTGGGGACAAACCATTTACTGCCCCACTTCCTGGGGGTACTGGCCACAACCCTTTATGCCCCGGTCACAGGGGAATGACAGTAAACCCCCTTTAATGCCCTGATCACTAGGGATATTAGCATAAAAGCTTAAATTTCTACACAGAATAGTGCCCCCTTATAGTAATAGTGTCCATTATTGGCCTCCCCTACAAATAGTCCCCCCCAAAAGGGCCGCCATCCCCGAAATTTTGGGGCCCCAAAACAGCTGGAACCGCCCCCCCCCCCCACTTTGTCCCTGACTCCGCCCCCCGGCCGAACCAACCCCCCACTCCGCTACCCGCCCCCCTCCCTGGCCGGCCCGACAGAGCCCCACCCATCCCCCGCCCCACAACCAGTCGCCGCCACCCCAGAAAAAGAAAATATTGTTTCTGGGGTCATACTGCCAGAGGGGAGGAGGGGGCCCTCTCAAGCACCACACGGCCAGGGGAGAAGAGGGGGCCCTTTCAAGCACGGCTGAGTGCCATGTGTGTGGGGGGCACCCCTCCTCCCCCCTGGCCATGTGGGTGCTTGAGAGGGCTCCCCCCCTGGCCGTGTGGGTGCGTGAGAGGGCCCTCTTACCTCCCGGCTGTGCTTGTGGTGGGGGGGGCCCCATTCTCCCACCGACTGTGCGTATGGTGGGGGACCCAGCACAGCTGGGGGGAGAAGGGGCCCCCCCCCACCACACGCACAGTCGGGGGGAGAAGGGGACCCCCCACAGTATGGGTTGGTGAAGGGGGCCCCACACAGTTATGGCGGGCCTGGGCTGGGTGGGGTTGGGAAACCGGGAAACGCTGCTAGGGGAGATCCCGGCTCCGGGCACAGCTGCGCCCCAGTCAGAAATCTTCTACCTTACATGATCCCTGCGTGCTGTATCCGGACCGGGCCCTCTGCTCTGCCGCTGCTGTGTGCCCAGCGATGGAATGCGGAACAATTTGAATTTGTGAAGCTCCGCCCCCGAGGGGCGGGGCCTCACGGATTCAAATTATTCCGCATCCCGCCCACAGACAGAGGAGGAGGGCCCGGCAGGGATCATGTAAGTAGAAGATTTCTGACTGCGGCGCAGCTGTGTCGGGAGCCGGGATCTCCTCTCAGCACCGCTCCGCCCCCCCCCCGCCGGCGCCAGCTACAATATTTTAACTATAGAAAGCGCCGAACCGGAGGCGGAGCGCAGCTGTTCTGGGAGCACGGGCCCCCTCACAGCACGGCGCCGCCACTCGCCGGCCGCCCCCGTGCCCTATGTGCTCCCCCGCCATCTCTCCTGTGCCATTTCAAGCAGGCCATTTGAAATAAGGGGGCCTGCTTGAAGTGGGCCCACTTATTTCTACGGGCCCCGTACAGGAGTACGGGCTGTACCCCCTGTACGGCGGCCCTGCCCTTCAGTGACCCAATGGTGGTGCAGACGGGGCTTTAAATGATTGAAAATGCTCCCTGCATATGCCCCCTGCCCAGGGGCGTAGTTAGAGACTCAGGGGCCTGGGTGCAAAACTTCAGCTTGGGGCCCTCCTACCCTCAGACACCGTCTGTTGGCCAGTACTTAAACCACAGGTTCCCTACTAGGCGTAGCGGATGTCTGTGGTGTAGCACAATGCAGAAAATCATATAGATTAAAAGAAATTGTCCAATAGAAGAAAATGAATTTCAACCAGTGTCTGTTCCTTCTTGTCTCTCTCCCCTGCAAGTACAAACGTTGTGGGGTGCTTTGCCTCAGCTATTGACTGCACCATGCAGGCTGCAGCTGTGAGCGCTGTATCACTTGCCCTATGTGACCTGACCCAGTGATACTGCGGTGTGGGTAGGGGGCTTCTGGTCTCCTTGTCTCATGGGCCCAGCTGCTGTGACTCCTGTAGCTACACACATATATAAAAACACACACCCTTATATATATAATATATATATAAATTTTATATATATATATTATATAATAATATATATATATATATTACACACACAATAAAATATAAACATACACACACACACATATATATATATATATATATATATATACACAGATATATATATACACACACATATATATATATATATATAAATATATACACCATATATATATACACACACACATATATATAAATACACACACATATATATATACATACACACACAAATATATAAATATATACACATATATATATACACATACACATATATATATATATATATATATATAAACACAAAAAAATATATATATATATATACACACATACACACACACATATATATACACATATACACACACCCCATATATAACACACAAACACCCCAAACACACATATAAACACACATACACACAACACACAAAAAATACACACATACACACCCCACACAATTTTATATATAATATTTTATATATTATATATATATAATTTTATACACACAAAATATATAATCTAAATAAAATTATATACACACACTTTAAAATTTTATATATAAATAAAACACCCCATATATATACACACATACAAATATATATATTATAACAAAATACACACCCCATAATAAAATATAAAAAACACAAAACAAAATATATATATACATATATACACACATACACAAAAATATATATATATATATTTTATATATATATTAAAATATAAAAATAAAAAACACACACACATATATATTTTCACAAAATCACACATTTTTTTATTATATATTACACACAAATACCCCCCCTCCCCCCCGGCCCCCATTTTATTGGGTTAAAACCCATGCTAGAAAAGGGGTTTGGGGAAACCCCCTTTTGCCTTCAGAAACCCCTTAAATTTTCGGGGGCATAGTTTAAAACAAGGTGCGGAAGCATTCCTCAAAAGATTTTGGCCCCAAAAATTGAAAAGATCATCAAACATTACCGCAATTTGCCCGGGGGAAAACCCCCCCCCCAAACCAAAATGCAAAATCTCCCTCCCCCCCGCCCAAAAGGGATCTCTATTGGATTGGACCCGGGTTTACTGTTGGGGGGGCCCCTTTGGGAGTAAAAGTGAACCCCATTGTCATGTTCAAGAAACCCCAGCCCTGAAAAATTTCCAGTTTTAAAGACTTTGGCCAAAATTAAAATCCTGCTGAAAGAAACCATAAAGAGGGTTGGGGTACATTGGGGGCTTTAAAGGGATGGCTTTGGTCAGAAACAATACTCCAGGTAGGCTGGGGCCCGTTGCATACAATGCTAAATTTGGGTTCCCCCAAGGGGCCCCAAAAAGAGTCCCCAAGAAAATATTCCCCACACCATAACACCACCCCCAAACCACCCTTTAAACCGTTGATACAAGCGGAGGGGATCCATGCTTTCTATTTAACCCCCAAAAAATTCTGCCCCCTACCATCCAATGCCCGAAAGGCAAAAATCGAGACTCATCAGCCCCAGGAAAACTTTTTTTAAATTTCTTTTACTGCCCCCAATTTCGTTTGATTTTGGGCAAATTGGAGCCCCCTTTTTCCCGGGTTTTTTTAGCTGAAAGGATTTGGCACCCCTGGTGGGTTGGTCTTTTCTGCTGCTTTACCCCAAAAATCTCCTCAAAGTTCGCCGAAACGGGGGCGTTCAGAGATGCTTTTTCTGCCAAACCTTTTGGTTTTAACGGGGGGCTATTTGACCCACTGTTGCCATTTAATCAGCCGAACCAGCCCCCGCCCCTTTCCCCTTTGCCCTTTCTGCCATCAAAAAGGGGCTTTTTCCGCCCCCGGGACGGGCCCTCCCCCGGGATGTTTTTTCTTTTTCGGACCATTCTCTGAAAACCCCCGGAGATGGTTGTGGGGGAAAAAATCTCGGGAAATAAAGAAAATTTCGGGAAAATACTCAAACCACCCTTTTCGGGCACCAACAACCTTTTGAAAACTTTTAAAAAAGGGCACTCAAATAAAACCTTTTTCCTTCCCCCTCCCTGATCCCTGGGTTTTGAACTGCGGGAATTTGGGTTTTTACCATGTCTAAAAGCCTAAATGCACTGAGTTCCTGCCAGTGATTGGCTAAACCCAAAAATTTAGTTTTAAAAGGAAAATTGGACGGGTTTCCTAAAAAAAGTGCCGTGATGTAATTGTGTGTTTTTTCGTTTTGCGTATGTGAAATAAAACACTCCCCGGGCCACTTTATTGGGTTTTACCCCTTTTTCCCCAACGCTTTTTTAACCACTTAATTTCTAATCACCCCCTCACATGGCGGCAACTCATTCCCTTTAGGCATGTAGACATGGTAAAGAAAAATCCCCTTTCCGTTCAAATCAAAAGGCATCAGTAGGGGCGGGAAAGGGAAATTTTTAAATTTGCCTTTGAACGTGGAAAGGTTTTTTTTTTTCCCCAAAAGGGGCCCTGGTCTGAGTTTTTAAAACGCTGATCTCCTGGGTTTTTTCACGCACAACCATCTTTTGGGGTTTTACAGAAATGGTCCAAAAAAAAAAAAACCCCCAAAATGAGGGGCACCCCCGGGGGGAAAATTTCCCTTTGGGTTAAACCCCCAGGGGGTCAAAGGGAATGGGCAGCCCTTGGTTCGAGCGATAAAAAGGCAACAGTGCCCTCAAATAGCCACCCGTTACAACCAAGGTAGGCAGAAGAGCATCTCTGAACGCACAGTAAGGCGAACTTTGAGCAGATGGGCTACAGCAGCCAGAAGACCACACCTGGGGGGGGGGGGGGGGGGGGGGGGGGGGGGGGTGGGGGGGGGGGGTGGGGTGGGGGGGGGGGGGGGGGGGGGGGGGGGGGGGGGGGGGATGGGGGGGGGGGGGGGGGGGGGGGGGGGGGGGGGGGGGGTGCCAATCCTTTCAGCTAAGAACAGGAAACTGAGCCTCCAATTTGCCCAAACTCATCGAAATTGGACAGTAGAAGATTGAAAAACGTTGCTGGAGTCTGATGATCTCGATTTCTGCTCGACATTCGATGGTAGGGTCAGAATTGGCGTCACAACAATGAAAGCATGGATCCATCCTGCCTTGTATCAACGGTTCAGGCTGGTGTGTGGTGTCATGGTGTTGGGGAATATTTTCTTGGCACTCTTTGGGCCCCTTGTTACCAATATGAGCACTCGTTGCAACGCCACAGCCTACCTGAATATTGTTTGCTGACCATGTCCATCCTTTATGACCACAATGTACCCAACATCTGATGGCTACTTTCAGCAGATAATGCGCCATGTCATAAAGCTGGAATCATCTCAGACTGGTTTCTTGAACATGACAATGAGTTCACTGGTACTCAAATGGCCTCCACAGTCACAGATCTCAATACAATAGAGCATCTTTGGATGTGGTTGGAACGGGAGATTCGCATCATGGAGTGGCAGCCGACAAATCTGCGGCAACTGTGTGATCTATCATGTCAATATGGACCAAAATCCCCACCGCTCTGAGGAATGCTCCCAGCACCTTGTTGAATCTATCCACGAAGAATTGAGGCAGTTTCTGAAAGGCAAGGGGGTCCAACCCGTTACAGCATGGTGTACCTAATAAAGTGTCGGGGTGAGTGTATATATATGTATAAATAGAAATAAAACACACACCACCTATAGTGTTGTCTGTGACTTGTATGTCTTATGTAACTTGAGACCTGGCCCATGTGGCAGGCATAGCTGGTACCTTATAGTACTATAACAGATGCTGTGGGACTCACAAGTACCAGCATCACAAACACTAGATCAAAACTTTAAGCAGATTAGTTTTGGTATGCGTATCGTAGTCCTACAGCATCTTGTAGTACTAAGGTAAACCCAGCATGCCTGCCACATGCCATCTCAAGTAGCATAAGACAAACACGTCACAGACACACACTATAGGTGTGTATGTGTGACTATACTGTATGTAGACATTAACACACTTTATCTGTTTCTAATACATAGTGTTACTCTTACTGTTGTAATCACTACATGAGCTGCACAGGCATTCGAGACCTTGAGCACAGTGCAGGTTCCCCGGGACGCTGGGAGACGAGCGCTCCTCCCCTCCTTTCCTTCCTCTCTCTGCACGCAGCTTCCGTTCAGAGCTGTGTCGTGAGTGTCGGCTGCTGCTGATAGCAAGGCACAAGCAGTGTGGCAAGGGAGGCTCGTTGGGCCCCCCTAACTCATGTGGCCCGTCGCCATTGGACCCCTTGCGACCCCTGTTAGCTACGCTACTGCCCCTGCCTCCTGCCTCTTCTTTTTGAGGAAAATTTTGAGCCCTCAGCAATAGGACAATCTGCGCAAATTTGGGACTGTTGGAAACTATGCACTGTCAGTATTATAAACATGTATCCCATGATGATTTTTTATTTTCCCATTGCAGCTGCCTCTTGGGAAATCCATCAAAGTAAGTAAAACCCCATCATCCATGATCTATACTCTGCACACACAGCACTGTTCCCTAGTGTTTAATTTCGATGGATTGGTGGGAACATGCACTTCAACATTAGCCAAACAAATCATCATCCTTATGAAATTTGACGGATGTGGCAGCGCAGAGCTGTAAGCTTTCTTCCACCTGGGCATGAGTTCAGCGTTGTGTCCTAGCTCCTGTATGAAATTCATTTGATTGAAGGCAGAATAACTTTCTGTTGCCCCTTAGGAAGTTTTATCCCCAGGCGACATGCCCATGGTAACCCCCAAGCTATGCCCTTGGTTATAAGGGCTGGGTAGAATTCACCCGCCACAGGTGCCTGAGTCCCCTCTGCACCTTAAGAGATCACCATTATTATAAGTGGCACAAAGTGGGCACAATCACAGGCAGTTAAGTGAATTGCCTGCTCCCCCTTTGCCCAACATTACCTGATAGCAGGGTGTGGATTATCACTCAGCCTAATATCTGCTGTCCGTTACCACTGGCCTGCCTAATATAGGGCCGTCATCAATACCTAAGGATCTAGAGGAAGGCGGCGACTATGTTTATTCTCTTTATATTTCCATTCAGAACACACATAGACTATACACATCCAGGTCGTCTGCAAACAGACTCGTGACAAGTCCAGCGCCTGAACTTGATGGACAGGTCTTTTTATCAACCGTACTATGTAACTAATGATGCACTGAAACATCCTCGCAATGGCCCAGAGATGCTCTCCTTGCCGTCCTCATCACTGTAATAACACAGCGCTCAATGAGCGCTCAGGTCAGCACTTGCAGCCGTGCTGGGAACTATATTCCCCTGTAAAGACTGGGGCCAATTAAATCAATCACCAGTTACAGTGGAAAATCAGCTAGAAAAAAGAAAGAAGTATTAATATTGTAATAAAAAAGTGTTATATGAAAAATGTCTCCTTTGGGTATCTCTGATCCATATAGGGGCACACATGGTTAAATAAATGTAGAAAAAAGGCACAAGAAAGTTAACACACACAAAAATTTATTAAAAAAGAACTAGAACAAAACCAAAACCCTTAGCCCAACCACCAAGAGTCCTGATATCTTTGTTTTTATTGTATATACACAGTTATGCATGATATATGTTGGGGGCCTTTAAAATTGACATTTAAACCGCTGGAATCGAGGTGCTTGCTCGGAATTAGTGGTGCAGTGAAGCAATGGTTCCAATGCGTGTAAACAACAGTGGGTCCTGTGGAAGTGGTGCAATCGTGAGGGTGCTGTGAAATCGGAGGTGCCGTTGGAATTGGTTCACTAAGAACCACCCGTGCCACCTAAAACCTGGAAATAACCATCCTATAACCTACTCCTTTGCTTGAAACTGCTCTGTCTGCAGTAAAAATCTAAATACTCGATATGATTCTTATAAAGTAGATGTACTCCAATAACAATATTGTTAAGAAGAATTTTTGTAAAACAAGCGCCACTCTGTCCAAAAGTGGGTTCTGTATTGCAGCTCATATCATTTACCTTCAATTCGTCTGCATGGAAAAGTCATATAACAGAATAACGTTTCAGCTTCTTCCCTGACATCTACAGTTGTTGATGATGAAAGCCGGGAGGCGAGCAATGAGCACTGTCCGCAGGCAACTGCTAACAGAGATAAGCTGCTATCCTGGCTGGTTTTTATTATACTGTGGCAATAAAAAGGGTTAAAACAAAAGGCAGGGGCTCCCTCTGTCACCTGAATACCCCTCATGCAATCAAATTGGAGTTCTGCAACTGGTATGGCACCCCCTATTTTAAGTGAATGCAAAGAGTGACACAATCAGGCCACATGGCTTCATAACTTCTAACCACGCTCAACGCACACAGTCAGAAATTAGTCATTTCCATTTAAGTTTTCTGGCCTCCTGACCTAGGGCACAACTGGGGTTTGGATACAGACCATCTTATGTTCTGTATCCAATCAGTGTTATGTAAACTGTCTGTCACTTTTTGTTGAGCCTGTGGTTGCTCTGGTATCCTGGCTCTATACCTGCTGCTATCTGTATTCTGAGTATATTTTCATGGTTCACTATTCTGGCCTGTTTTTTCCGGTGATTCTCCTGCCCCTGATTCGGTTATTACCTACTCTCCTGGTACTTCACTCCTCCCTCCCCTGCTAGCCTGACTACAATTATTTGTTCTTTGTTTTTCCCTTGTTCGTGTATCCTCGTGTTCCCATTTGTGCCTGCTCTGTCTGTTCTCATCCATTTCAGTTTTTTACTTCTTCACAGTCCTTACGAGGCAACTTGGGTTTTCTAGCAATCAAGTCCATCCTTGCCTTGTGAATGGCTCTTGTGAAAGCCTAGACGGGGATGCCTTAGATTCATGCCACTACCGAGGGTGTTGAATTGCAGACAGCAGCTTATAGTGGGTTCTGGTTGTTCTGTCTCCTTTTTGCCGGCTTGGGTAATTGCTTGAGTGACAATTCAACTGTGGAAAACGCTACTGGCAAATTCCCGAACACACACCCAGTTTTGCCCAGCCTTCCTCCAGACAATGACCAAAACCACATTGGCAAATGCTTGGGTCTATTAGAATGTGTTCCCCCATACAAATAATACATTGATTACATAAGATAAATATATACAAATAGCTAAAGTCGAAGATTCTTTTCTAAGTTCCTAATAATAGTAATAATTTTAACCAAATAAAAGCAACTGTAAAAAAGCAAATATTATCATGCTGCTACTGGACCAAACCAATTCATTAAGGCTAATATCATAGTACAAGGAGCAAATAATACCGTCACCTCATCCCCACATGTAACCACCCCACAGTGATGAATAACACCACTATAATGTTATTGAATACACCTTATTACACTAACAAGACCAATATTACCTCAGACAGTGACCATATAGTGGGTAAGAAACTGAGTAATTACAGTAAGACCCATATTAACCGCCAGACAGTGACCAGTATAGTAGGTAGACTGAGGTAATTACATAGAGACCCATAATACCAACAGACAGTAACCATAGGAGAGTGGTAGACTGAGAAACATACAGTAACACCCATATTACCTGCCAGAAACAGTGACCATATAGTGGTATACTGAGTAATTATAGGTAAGACCCAAATTACTGCCAGACAGTGACCATATCGTGGTAGACTGAGTAATAACAGTAAGACCCATATTACCGCCATACAGTGACAATATATTGTTAAACTGAGTAATTACAGTAAGACCCATATTACCTACCAGACAGTGACCATATAGTGGGGTAGACTGATGTAATTACAGTAAAGACCCATATACCGGCCATACCAGTGACCATATAGTGGTAGACTGAGTAATTATAGTAAGACCCATATTACTGCCTGGCATTGACCATATATTGTAGACTGAGTAATTATAGTAAAGACCCCTATACCGCCAGACAGTTGACCATAAAGTGTTAGATTGAGTTAATTACAAGAAGACGCCATAATACCGCCAGACAGATGACCATATAGTGGTAGAACATAGTAATACAGTAAGACCCATATAACCAACCAACATTGACCATAAGTGTAGACTGAGTAATTACAGTAAGAACCCATATTACCAGCCCAGTGACAGTGACCATATAGTGATTAGACTGAGTAATATAGTAAGACCCATATTATTGCCAGGCAGTTACCCATATAGTTGGTAGACTGAGTAATTTACAGTAAGACCGATATTACGCCAAACAGTACCATATAGTGGAGTAGACTGAGTAATTACAGTAAGGACCCATATTACCACCGAGACATTGACCATATAGTGGTAGACTGAGGTAATTACAGTAAGACCCAAATTACCGCCAGACAGTGACCATATAGTGGTAGACTGAGTAATTACATAAGACCAAATTTTCCAAACGCCAGGGGAGGGATTCTTACAGCCACCCTTTGCCAAAAGGGACCAAAAATGGTTACTGAGAATTAAGAAACAAATTCAAATTTTGCCCTTTTACCCTTAAACCCCCACCCAAAAATATGACCCACCAAAAGTTTTTTTTTTTCACAGCAAAAAAGTAAAAATCTCTAATTTGTGTTTCCAGGCGCACAAAGGTTTCCTGACCGGACAGACACTCCTTTAAAAATTTGCCCTCAAATTTGTTTCCTCTTTTTTCCTGAATCACCGTTGTCCCTTTTATGATTTTCCCTTCCTTATTTGTCTCACATTTAATAAAGAGAAAGATAGCACATGGTTTCCTTGGGTCGCTCACACAGGTTTACCCCCAGATATACGGTTTAAACAAGTTTGTGAAAAATTTTAAAACATGGCACATTCTTTAGAAAAAACGCCACATATGGGTGTGTAGTTCATAAACTCAGAAACTTGAAGGGACAGGTAAATTTAAGACCTTTTTCTAAATACATTGGTAATTGGTTTTTCTTTATATGAGAAAAGAAGGTTTTATTCCTAACATACACACGATTTTTTATGGGTTCCTGAGCATAACTTTTGCATTGATTTAGAGCAGAGAAAAGGCAGTAATGTCATGTGGAAAATAGCCTCATTCCCTAACTCCGGAGCAAGCTAATTATTCTAACAAGTTAGCTTCGTTTAAGATAAGCAATTTTTTCAGTCCTCACAACCATGACCCTTTGTTTCTGAAGTTAGAGGCAAATTTTTTAAGGAGCATAAGTTTTAAAAAGCTGTGGGTGGGTCCTGAAATAAACTCCACGGGGGCCAAAAAAGGTTTAAAACTTTTGGTCCCCTAGAGCAACTCCAGGGGTGGGCCCTAGAAACCCCGTCCGGCACTGCTTCACTGTCTGAGTATTAAAAGGATCAAAATCAAAAAAACAAGAATGAGAGAGATACAATAATTGAGATTCATTTTGATCCCTAAACTGGTCCCTTCCCAGATCAATTGGCATCATATTATGATGATTTAAAAAGGGCATTACCATACCCACTCCCAAATCTGTGCCAGCTTACGACGAATGCACAGAATTAGGGTGGGGAGGGAATAAGGGGGAAACCCCCCAAACCCAATTATACCCGGCTCCAAAATTGGACAATAAAGGAGCATTCCTCCGGGTTTACAGCCCCAACGAGATTCTGGAAAAAAGGGGAAAAGATCTTAATTTATCAGGATTTTTTTACCAAATACCCCAAAACGCCATGAGGTCGTAGGCACTTGCAGGACCACAATTAGTTTCCAGCGCTTACCCATCAAATAAGATTCATGAAAAAGGGTCGGTAGCTTTTTTACGAGACGCGGAGGAGGGGGGTCAGAACTTTTTTGGGGGTTATTAAACAAAGAAAAAGAAGGGCTTAACCCACCACCATAAAATAAAAAAAAAACTTTATTAATCAATATTAAAAAAATCCCGAAATATAGGAAAAAAGACCCCAAAAGAAGAACACAATATATTAATTATTTTATGGGATTGAAAAAGTTCTTATTTTTCGCTTTAAATTTTTTTTTTATTTTTTCTATTATGTGGTTTTTATATATTAGTTTCGTTATTTACTTTTGTTTGCGCGGTGTGGTGGGGTGGGGGTTTCTTCCGGGCCTACGGCAACGTCCTATTTTGATCCCGCCGTTGTCCGGAGTGCGCGCACCAGGGGAACGGCGATGTGCCCGGAAACCCGGAAGTGGGGCATGGACCGGCGGGGCTTTACTAACATGCGGGGAATGTTTACTTTGATTGGAATTGGGTGAACAAATTAGGTTTTTAGTACCCCCTTTAGGGAAACAACTTATTGGCGAAACATAAAATGGGGGGACCGAGGACATTGGGGCTCGTTATAAATATGGGTAATTCACTTTATTTCTTTTTGTTTTTAATGTGTTTGTAATTGGGGCCGAGAGATTTTCTTAAGAGCAGGATTTAATTGTGATCTATTATATAATAAAATATTAATTTTAATTAAATTTACAAAACTGTCTTTTCCATTGTGACTTTATACTTTTTCAGACCTATATTTTTGTAAAATTATATATTGGATATGCCTCATTGTTTGGGTTTAACTTTTGGAAATTTTTTCCTTTTTTGGTATTTAATTTTAATATTGATTAATAAAGTTTTTTATTTTATTTTACTGGTGGTGGATTAAGCTCCTTCTTTTTTCTTTGTTTGATATATGTTTCGGGAGTATTCCATAATATAATCTGCAGTTTTTGGGCTTTTTTGTAAGGAAAATTTTTTCTTACCCTGTTGGGAATGTTCAGTATTTCACATCTGGTTACTTGTTTGCGACAATGACTGCTTTAAAGGGGGCTATATGGGTATTTCTGTCCCGTTTGGGAATACTACACTTTCACTAAAGTACATTATGTTTACTATTGTTGGGTTTGAGGTTTTTGATCGGGGATGTTCTGTCCGGGTCCTCCCCCTCGCACGACGGTAGCCCACCATCTTCCTCTCCTATATACTGACGATCAGGGCACTCGCTGAGACGCCTTGTTTGACCAAAACCCTTTCCATATATTTCTGTGGAATTTCCGTTTTAGGATCATGAGAGTAAAAGCCCCATTGTTTGAGTTGGAGTGCAGACCACCCCTCTCTTAAACATTGTATCTTGGAAAAATAGCAGGGCTTTTAAAGGGGTTGTCTCACTCCCTTAAATTTATTTTTCTAAGTCCCGTTTTTTTGGTTTCATTTGAATTCAGGGCGTGGTTTTTTTGGGTTCCATAGGGTGCAGTAGAACCAGGTCTTTTAGCTATAGCAACCATGCTGGCAGCCCATCAGGAGAGAGTAAAAAGGGTTTTTAGCTATAGCAAAACCCGTCTGGCGCCATCAGAAAAGAAAAAAACAGGTCGTAGCATAGTGACCCGAGGAGCTGAGCAGCCCCAAAAAGAGGGGTATCTAGGAATAGGTGGCACTGTTAATGGGCAAATTACAAAGTGACTTGTTTCTGCGAGATCTTTTAAAATAAAAACACAATCCTTGTAGTGAGACAACCCTTTTAAAATGCCCCAAAAAAGGGAGGAAAAATCCCTGTCATTTGAAGAAGCTGTTGTCTCTTTTCCCCCTCCTTGTGATTGAAACCCCGGGAGGTCCTCTCTCCCCTGTCGTGGGCCCAAATTTTCATTGTTTTTTATCTTTGTACTCGTTTGACTTATGTATGTATGTAACCCCCTCGAATGTACAGCGCCCTGGAATCAATGGCGCTTTAAAATAAATAATAATAATAATAATAATAATAATAAAAGGCAGATACAGTATTATCTGCCTTCAGGAAACACATTGGAAGAAAGATAACTTTACTTTATTTCTATACGGGCTCCTTGGCTGGATCCCCCACTGGGGGCCACTTATAAAACTAAAACCAGAGGCGTGGCTATTTATTTCAGAAAAGGGTTGGTGCAGGAGGTGATTGATCATTACATAGAACACAAAGGACGCTTCATATACCTTAGAGTAAAAGTGGCCAACAAGATGTATACGGTCTTTAATCTGTATGTGCCGAACCTGCCCAATGATACTTTCTATGCCGAGATTACAGATATTCTGCTTCAGTGGGACCAGGCTCGGATTGGCCCACAGGGGAATAGCGGAAACTCTCGGTGGGCTCCTGAGCATGGTAGACCTGGAGTTGTTTTTTAACTGCATTTATATTCTCAGAAGGGGCAAAACAGCAGAGAAAGAGAAGCAAAAAGCAAGAGACAGAGTACAGGAGGGATCTACAGTCATTTACAGTAGCTATAGGGTGGACCCCTAAAATAAACTTCACCAGTGGGTCCAGAAACAGCTCAACTGGTGGGCCCCTAGATTTAACTCTACCTGAGGGACAAAAGTACCCCAGTCCGATACTGAGAGGGAATAATTTATCCTTGTTGTAGATTTCAACCTGTCAACAAGACCCTGATTTGTTACGTCAATTTCTCATTTGGAGGGAGATACCATTCACCCATCAATAACCCTGCTAATTGAATCACTGGCAATATTTCACCATTGGTGTGACACAAATCCAACAGACAAAACCTATACTTTCTATTCGGAGGTACATGATACATTTTCATTTATAAATTTGGCTATGGTCTCAATATCCATGTACTCGGAGGTGGTGGGATCAGATATACTCCCCATAGCAATCTCAGATCATGCTCCCATAACTCTAACACTGGGTAGATTGGATTATTTTCCTAAATCTAAGACATGGAGGTTCCCAAGCTACCTTTCTGATTCAGAAGATTTCTGTGAATGTTTAACTGTACAATGGAAACAGGAACTAAAAGATAATAAAGTTGATGAGGAAAATGTCCCTTTGTTATGGTTAATTTCCAAGGAGGTGATTAGAGGTAGTGTTAGGGTATGTTCACACGGCTTATTTTGAGGTGCATTTCGCCATGTATCGAGAGCGTACTGCGCTCTAATACAAGTGAAATGTGCCCCAATCATTATGATAATCCAAAGTTCTCATAGAGAACTATGGATTACGCCTCCTCTCCCCGAACGATCGTATTGTATGCACGGGGAGATAATTGACATGTCATTTATTCACGGCACTTAAGCGCCATGAGTAATGACAGTCTATTGGGCCAGTGGGCTGCCGGCCCCTCTGCACCACGGGATTACACGCAGATCGGCGCGACTCCTGAACACCCGGCTTAATTGTGGGGCATACTGTACACCCCGCAGGTAAGCCGTGTGAACATACCCTTATAAGCTACATTAGCATGAAACGTAGAGCACACCAAGCGAAGTTCCAACCTCAGGGCGGCCCAGACTGCGCATATGGTTTCCCACTCTAAGCAGATGAAAGAGGAGTTTAAGGAAGCTTAGGGTTTACTCGAAACCTTCCTGCAAGGACACGTAGTAAGACATACAAGTGCGGTGCAAAATACTTTTTATAGATGGGGCGGGAGACAGGGCGCCTTGCTGGCAAGAATGACAAGGCCATGGAAGGCACAAGCTCCAATTTCCTGAGTGGTGAGCCCAGTATCGGGGTGCGTCCTCAGAGACCCAATTGACATTTGTGCAGGCATTTGTGGAGTATTATGAAGCACTATATGGTGCTGACCCATATGATGAAACTAAGGTCCCCTCCTTCTTAGATATGATACATGCGCTGGGGATCTCGGGGGAACAATGCCTTGACCTGGAGCGAAACATATCGGGAGAGGAGGTATGCAATGCTATCGTCTACTCGGCCAATGGTAAAGCGCTGGGCCCAGATGGTTTTTCAGCCTATTTTTACAAAATTCTTAAGCCTGAATTGACCTCCTACTAACCAAATTATTTAATGAATTTTTCTGCACTCCCAAGAGCTGGGATCTTTCTTCGACTCCAGGACCATTTTACTCTTGAAGCCTGACAAAGATCCCACTCTCCTCATGTCATACTGGCCTATATCTCTACACAACCATGATTATAAACTATTCTTAAATCATAGCAAATTTTCCAGAGGTTACGCCTAAAAACCCAGCCCCCCTTTTAAAATCGGGGTTTGGGGGGAAGCCCCTGCCCGAAATATCAAGTGGCAAGGCGGCATTTTAGCTGCCCGGAGCCAATGGCTCAGGGTCCATGTTGTTAACTTTTCCAGGGGGGATCAAATATTATTTCTTTCAGAAAAATCAAATACTTTAAAAAACAACTCACAGAAAAAAGAATAATAATGGGAATAAAAAACCCCCGGGTCTCACAGATCAAAAAAAAATTTTCCTAAAAAATAATCTTTTAATAATATCATTTAAAATAATTATTCTTTATATATAAAAATGGCCTCCAATATACCACTATACAAATAGCATGTATAGTTTAAGTACCGGGGTGTATACGTACCTAAATACAAAAGCAAGTGGACAATGTCAGCTAATCACGCAAAAAAACATTGTACCAAAAACCTATTAGCAGGGGAGAAGTGCCCTATAAGAGGGAGGAAAATTG
>JAODAL010062428.1:0-19758 GCA_025379985.1 Phyllomedusa bahiana | reverse complement strand
ATTCATTGGGGTTGGGCACACCAAAAACATCGGTTGAGACGCAGATAGTCGTGCACCATGATCTTAAGCTGGTCTCTGTGTGTTGAATGTGTGCCCTGTATTGCATGCGTTGGTGAGGTGGTAAATAAAGATTGCCAGAGGTCACCCATTAGGCTTCTGCCACCTGGCCTGCTGCTGCTGCCGCCGCTACGGCCACTTGGCACTCTACTGCTGTCACTTTGCTGATGTTGTTCCACCGTGACATTTGAGGAACGTGAAGCAGAAGCAACAGATGTCTCCAGTTGATCAATCAGCAAGGTCTCCATTTCCTGCATTTTACTCTCTATTTGGGTGGGTGGAAGGAAAGTGCTGATTTTTGTTTTGTACCGGGGATCCAGGAGGGTGGCCACCCAGTAACTGTTGTTCATTTTGATGGCCTTAATGCGAGGATTATGTTGGAGGAAATGGAGCATCCAAGCACTCATGTGAGAGATGGAGCCTTGATTTCCCAAGCCTCTGGGTCGAGGGGCACTAGCAAACTGATCTTCCTCATCTTCCTCCTCCGCCTCAAATTCGCGCCAACCTCTTTCCAAGGCAGGGACGTCGGTAACGTCGGTGTCTAGGAATACCTCCTCCTCCTCCTCCTCCGCTTCCTCCGGCACAGCTTCAACACAGCCCTGACTTGCCTGATATGATGCACCCTGAGAGCTGATGCGCCGCCTTGCACTAGCCCTGGACCCCGAACCACTGCCTAATGAAGACCGATAAAATTGAGAAACTGTCGGGCCTTGTGGATTCGACGGAGAGAAAGGCTCTGTGTCCGCATCTGTTTCCGTCTCCTCCTCCGTCGCTGGCGGGACCTGTTGTTTCAGAGTGTCCAACGATCGTTCCAGAACTAAGATCACCACAATGCTCATGCTGACAAGAGCATTGTCCGCACTGACCATTTTGGTGGCTTCTTCAAAACTGGCAAGGATGGTTGCAGAGCTCTTTCACCTGTCTCCACTCTCGGTGGCTCAACAACCCGAGGTCCGCACAACTGCTTGTCAGGCCATGTGTCACTTCGTACTGCGTAATGGCATTGCGCTGCTCCCACAATCGCTGGAGCATATGGGGGTGGAATTCCAGCTTTTGCCAGCAACAAGAGACGTTGACGGGGGAGGCCGGGACGCTGCACGCACCCCAGGTGGGACGAAGCGGGTGAAAAACGGGGAAGTGCGAACTCAGCCCCTCGAGCCTTCATCAGCGGGCAGTCCAGACCCGGGTACTCTTTGAAATTTTCTGGCGACAGGTTCTGACTGTCCAGGCAAGGGATGTGCCCCCGCCTACCGATTAAGGGCGGCCAGCAGATTTGCCCGTTATCGCACACCCCCTTGCCGGAACGGGTTCTTGTCCCCAGTGCGCTGGGTTTCGTTGCGGAGACCCGCCCAAGTACTGCCCCTTGTGGGACGGCCTCCAAAAGTTAATTTCAAACGGCCTGGTTTCTCTGGGCACTGATCCCCACCAGGGACCTTGGGGGAAAGAGCCTGCACCATCCCGCGGTTTTTGAAGGCGTGGTGACCGGGAAGCCCCGTCACCCCAGGACATCACCCCAGCTCACCCAGTGAGGTCCAAGATATAGCGGCCTTGGCCGTGTTCTGCCATGGTCAGTGGTGAGAGGTTTTTTCCCGGGCCACATAGACAACGGCTTGAAATTTTAATGCCCTGGTGGCCAGGGCGGGGCTTTTTCTGGCAAAGAAATTCCCTGCCCCATCGGGTATTGGGGGCGGGAAAGGGGCCATGACGTGGGGGAAACCCCCATCTTGTCCCCAGACGGAAAGGCAACTTTTCCAAGGGCCAAAAACCTGGCAATGCCGACATTCATTTTTTTTGGGCTTTGGGATGGTTTGGGTTAAATGTTTTTTTTGCTCCCAAAACCTGGAAGACAAAATACGGGCTCTAGACTGGCCCTGTACGGCGGCGGTCGTCAAACGGCGGAAGGAAAAGGGGTAGGAGGGGTCTTTGTGGTGCTGGTGGTATCGGGGACGGTGGAGGCTGAAGGGAAGTAAATCCCTGTCAGACTCTGAGAGACATGGGCACTGGGGAACGCTTGGTGGTGGTGGGGAGGAGGAGGGGAGACAGAGGGTGTGACAGGGGTTGGGGCCCCGGCGTCGGTCTGTTTTTTTTGGGGCCAATTTGCCTCCATTTAATATCATTCATGCATGTGATAGACATGTTGGTGGTGGTTAAACCTAAAATTCTTGCCTCTACTTATGCGTTTACGGGAAAGGCGGGGATATGAAATCGCTGGGTGAATTTAAAGGGTTGCTCAAAAGAAACCAGGCTTGAGAGGTCCTGGACCTTTTTGACGGGGATAGCGAGGAGCGGGGGGGTTTTTCCGCTGACCCTGGTTCGGGAATAATCAGCGGACTTCTGCGACCGCCCCCTCCCCTTTTTTGGGGGGGGACCCCTACTGCATACCCCCTTGTCTACTCCTCGTCCAAGAAGTGCTCGCAAGCAATTCTGCTGAAAAAAACCCAAATTTGGGTCCGCAATGCGTCATCATATCATCAACACAGGGGACTTGGGCGTCCTGACATTTGCATCCAGGGGGCTGCGGGGTACAAACAAAGGGGCGCAAGGCTTGCCGACCCCCCCGGGATTTTTTCGATGACCCGGGTTTCTTCTCCTCCTCGTGGCATATAACTGGGGGCCAGAACAGAGAAATCTCCCCTTTGGCCTATTTTATTTTTAAAATGCTTTCGACCCCAGCCGCATTTTGTCATCAATGAGGTCTTCTGAAAAATGGATTATTCACAGTGGTGGGGTACAAGATGTTGAAATTGGGCTGCCTTCGCTTCATGTTGGAAGGATGCTGATGATGCTGATGACGACATTTGTGGCCGGTTGAGGGAGGACGAGGGTTGGTAAGGACTGATTGAATGCAGGTTGCATTAACCACTGAAGAACAGATTGGTGACGCTGTCGTCTCTGAGATTACAGGGCCCTGACCAGCGATGACAGGCTTGACGAGTCCTGCAACCGTCAATACGACGGCCTTGCGTGTGTGTCGCAGATGGATAGGGAGCTCCTTCTCGGTATCGCTACCTCCATGTCCTGCCTCCCTCTTTGCTAGCTTACAACCTGCATTTAGCTCTATGTTCAGAAAGTTAAATATTGAGAGGTATAGAAGAAGTTTTGGAATCGTCACTTATTAAAAGACGGCATATCACAGCTATTCTCAAATCCCTCAAAATCAAAACACAATTGCTGATTAAAATTAACTGCAAGGTGGCTCTTCACATAATATAGGACTGGGCAGAAGTGCTAAAAAAATACTAGTATCTGAAATGTAATACGGATAATAAAAGGTATTTTTTGGCAAATATCAATTCACCTGTGGTGATACAAAATGGGTGGATTCAAATTTAACTGCTAAGGTACCTCTATTCAAACAAATCTGGGAGTGTGCAAAAGTGCAAAAAAACACGTATCTGAATATGTATTTCGGATATAATAGGTATTTTTGGCACTGGATCAATTCACCTGTGGTGAACTAACACAATTGCTGGATTCAAATTTAACTGAAATGGTACTATATAACAAATCTGGGGAAACTGGGCAAAAGTGCAAAAAACAGTATTATCTGAAATATGATACGGATTATAAAAGGTATTTTTGGCACCTATCATTAACCTGTGGTATACTACACTATTGCTGGATTCAAATTTTAACCTGCCAAGGTGGCTCTACCAAAAAATTTCTAGATGGGCAATATGTGGCAAAAAACACGTATATGAAATGTTTACTGGATAATAAAAAGTATTTTGGCACCTATCAATTCACCTGTGTGTGCTACACAATGTGGATTCTAATTTAACTGCAAGGTCCTCTATCAACAAATCTGGACTGGGCAATAGTGCAAAAAAACGTATTGAAATGTATATGGATAATAAAAAGGTAATTTTGGCCCACCTATCTATTCACCTTGTGGTGACTAAACAATTGTGGATTCAAATTTAACTGCAAGGTACCTTATCCAACAAACTCTGGACTGGGCAAAAAGTGCAATAAAAAAAACGTATCTGAAATGTATTCGGATTATAAAGGTATTTTGGAGGCACCTATCAATTCACCTGTGGTGGACTACAGCAATTGCTGATTCAATTTAACTGCAAGGTACCTCTATAAACCAATCATGGAATGGGCAAAAGTGCAAAGACACGTATCTGAAATGTATACGGATAATAAAGGTTATTTTTTGGCACCTATCAATTCAACCTGTGGTGATAATACACAATTGCTGGTATTCAAATTTAACTCCAAGGTACCTCTATCAACAAATATGGGACTGGGGCAAAAAAAGTGCAAAAAACACGTATCTGAAATGTATATGGATAGTAAATGTTATTTTTGGACCTATCAAAACCTGTGGTGACCTACACATGCTGGATTCAAATTTAACTGCAAAGGTACTCTATCAACAAATCTGGATGGCCAAAAGTGCAAAAAACACGTATATGAAATGTATACGGATATCATAAGTATTTTTGGCACCTATCAATTCACCTGTTGTGACTACACAATTGCTGGATTCAAATTTAACTGCAAGGTACCTCTATCAACAAATCTGGATGGGCAAAAGTGCTAAAAACAGTTCTGAAATGTATTACGGATAATAAAAGGTATTTTTGGCACCTATCAATTCACCTGTGGTGACTTCACAATTGTGGATTCAAATTTACTGCAAGGGTACCCTCTGGATCCAACAATCTGGATGGGCAAAAGTGCAAAAAACACGTATCTGAAATGTATAGGATAATAAAAGTATTTTTTGGCAACCCTAATTCAATTCACCTGTGGTGGACTACACAATTGCTGGATTCAAATTTTACATGCAAGGTACTTCTATTCATCAAATCTGGACGGGGACTAAAGCAAAAAAATTTCCCCACCCCCCCCCCCCCCCCCCCCCCCCCCCCAAAAAAAAAAACCCCCCCCAATCTTGCAAAAAACACGTATCTGAAATGTATACGGATAATATAAGGTATTTTTGGCACATATCAATTCATCTGTGGTGACTACACAATGGCTGGATTCAAATTAACTGCAAGGTTACTCTATCAACAATCTGGACTGGGAAAAGTGCAAAAAACACTATCGGACATGTATACGGTTATTAAAGTATTTTTGGAACCTATCAATTCTCCTTGGGTTTACTACACATTGCTGGATTCAAATTTAACTGCAAGGTACCTCTGATCAACAAATCCTGGACTGGGCAAAAGTGCAAAAACCCGTATCTGAAAAGTATAAGGATAATAAAAGGTATTTTTGGCACCTATCATCCTTGTGGTGTCTTACAAATTTGTGGATTCAAATTTAACTGCAATGGTACCTCTATCAACAAGATGAAAACTGGGCAAAATTGAAAAGAATACATATATGAAAATGTTTACTGATATCAAAGTGGAGTTTTGTACTTTCCAAATTGAACATGCAGTTATTTTGATAAATGATCTGTATACTAAATTAGCTTCAGGCTGGCCCCAATATCCAGTATATTTCAATCAGTAACTGTTAATTAATAAAGATATGGCAATGCAATGTCTGGCAATTACAATTATCCACGTATTCTTTAAAGAGACCTGTCTGTGTTCGCCCGCGGGGCCCCCCCCCCCCCCCCCTTACTCCCCACTGTGACTTTACAGCGGTAGACTGCTCCTTAAAAATTCTCTGCTAACTACCTAAATATGCAAATCTCTGATCTACCTAAGTTCTAAGGATCACAGCTAAAAGTACAGCTGTCTTGTGAACAAAAAGATTAATTTCGCTGAGCTGTTTGCACAGTGGCTGTTTGCTTGAGATACTGACCTAATGATCCTACTGCTTGAGAACTGACAATTACTGATCATGTACTGGAGTCGGGCAGTTGTTCTATGTAAATACGAGGTCATGTGATTTTTCCTGCACTATCGCAAACCATACACTTCCCAGTCATCGACGTTGCACACACATCTCACCCTGCTCTATCTGTAAGCTGATTTGCTGGCCGACAAAATGACAGGAAGCGCCGCAAATTGGGCGATTTTAATAGATTATGCACAGATTTTAACCTAAATTATCGGGTGGATCTAAAAAATTCAGAATCCGAGTAAATACCGTTGACAATTTCAACTTTGTCAATAATAATCGCTCAACACTAATCCTGGACCCTTGCAATCAGCCACTGCCTTTCCCAACACCATCGGGCTACCAGGACGCCACCACTGAGTGTTGCCACGTCTTTGGAAAGTAGGGTAACTGGTAAAGTCGGGCATTTCAGTGTCCTCTAATTCCTCTTATATGCTGCGGGATGGTTGTCTGAATGGGACCCGAGAGAGGGCATTCCCATTTCCCTCCCTGACGCGAATTAATGCGAATTTGGTATTTTGAGAGTCGTGACCCATCTGCTGCTCGAGGGCTCCAAGCTTTAGGCATTCTCCATATGCGCCAATGCGGTTGTTTGTCCAGTCATGACAGTCACCTCTGCACTGTCAGGTACTCTGCGAAAATTTTCAGTCATGGGCCACACACAATGACCAACAGTTCCAACTTAAAGGAGCTTATTAATTGTCTGGATTGCGCTTTGACTCCGCTAGGAACCGACTGGCATAGGCCATTACTCTCTCTTCGCCATCCCTGGACCTGGGACAGCAACAGCCCCAACCCATGTAGGACTAGGTCAGTATAACTGCTGGAAAGGGGGCGTCCGAAGCGAGCAATTAGGCCAGATTGGAGAATGGTCAGCGACTCTTTCACTGCTTACAAAAGCATATTGCTGCCGAGGTCACCACTCAATAGGGCGATTCTTTGGACCCCAGGCAGTATCCCTAAGTAACTCTTTTAAGGGGCCGTCAGATGAGGAAACGGGGTTGGGGTATAAACCTTCGGTAATACCCAGCCAGTCAAAGGAATGCCCGCACCTCTCGTAGTGTAGACGTACGAGGCAGTTTTGGATGCCTCCACCTTATGGGGCCCGGCTGTTCCCTTACGATAGTGACCACATGCCCCCAAGTACTATATCGTCTGTGGAAGAGCTGGCAAATCTTTGGCTTGATCTTACCTGCACAGTTTCTGAACATGGTCGTCGAACGAATTCCCTGAACACCACCACATCGTCGGTAGTTCAGCAACTCAAAGTTTATGATCCCCTAGACAGTATGTTCATCAGCGCTGGAAGGTCACTGGGGCATTAGAAATGCACCAAATGGCAATCGATTGAAACTCGTAGGAGTTCCCATAGGACAGATTGTAAAGCTAGTCTTTGCCATATCCATCTCGCCACTGGTACCTGCCAGTTTCCGGCTGGCCAGGTCAGAGGGCTTCGAAAAGACTTTGCGTGGCCATAGAGCGGACAGCGACTCTTCAATCGTGGGAGGGGATAGGCATCACAAAATGGTCTGGGCCATTTTAGCTTCCATTTAGTTACGTCTAGCAGAACCTGAGACTGCCATTCTTTTTTTCGCCACCTAAAACGACAGGGGCGGCCCAGGGACTTTGACTCTCTTGAAATCACCCGTTTCTCAAGCATGCTGGCCACCATGTCTTTCACTTCCTGGTAAATTTTGGGCGGGTTTTTTCGGTTACCGCCATTCTCTGTATGGCGGGGCTTCGCCTGTAGGGATTTCTTGCTCGATGGTAGAAGCACACCGAAGTCTTCATCATGTCTCGGACGCCTCCTGGAATTCCCAGAGGGTATCTCATAAGCAGCTGTGTTGCCCTGGAGTCAGTATCTGTGGTCAATTCCATCTGGAGCCATAATCACTCGGCCATTCCATTCCCGCCAGTTCGGAGGCTCGCCCTTCTGGACGCCAGTGCTTAGGTCCAGGCCGACCTCTTGTCGGCCATTGCATGTCACCCTCCCTCTCGCCGGGGAGATTATCTCTCCAGGAAAATGGACTTCGGCTAGTAGGATATTGCAGGTATGGTTACAACTCGTGTCCATGGACGTTGAGGGCATTCATGGGTACACATCCCCTCTACCACATGGGAAAGGGGCTCGAGTACCAGCGGTCGGTTCTGGGACTCTTCCTGTGAGGGACTGGTCAACAAGAATTCCAGCCCATTCAACTTCCGTCTGTTCCCACCGACAGCATCAGTATTTTTTAGTGTCGTGGCAGGGGACTTGATCGGCCGGGATTTCTCCTTACACGTAGCCCAATGGGTACGACCGGATATGGGGTCTTTCTGCAGACTGCAACTCCTCACACATTCTGTAGTAGGACCTTCTGAGTAGGACGGTGCGTGGTGGGACCGCTGCCATTTATTTTGGCCCCTCTTTGGCATTGAGGTGGTGGTGATCCAGGTCTCGGAGCACGTTCATGCCCAGGATCACATCCATCCCCTCTTGGATGGAGTGATTTTCTCACCAGGAACAACTCCCTTCTTGCAATGTCTTGTCCAAACCAGTCAGGACCTGCATCCAAATATCACTTGTATTCCAGCTCACCATTGTTGGCAGCCGTAGCCTAAATGCCGCTGCCATATTTGGATCATCATGTGACCGATGTGTCTACTCAAAGAACCTCCAAGGGCATAAGGAGGGTACACTCTGACCCAGTATTCAAACTGGACAGTGCAAATTTCTGCCTTCTGCTCTGCTTCCATTTCAGGACTACCTGGCGGGTAAAGATCGTACTCCTAAATACCCGCATGGGCCTTGGTTTCTGTTTGCCCGCTGCTGACGCCCAGCCAGACTACTGCTGCGGTCGGTGAGTTTAACCCGGCTCCAGCCTTACACAGTCATGTCAGTCTCTGGCGGTTGTGGCACCATACTGTGGCAAGACCAGGGCAGAGGGGCCCTAGGGACCTCTGCTCAACTGGTGGACCTCTTGTGGCTGACCACCGCCTGTGGAGATGCTCTGAAAAGGGGTGCTGCGGGAAGCGAAGTCACTTTGGAGCTTGTGGCATTCTGCTTTCATCTGGGACCACCTAAGCCGCGAAGTTCTCCAACTCTGATCGTAAGCGTGGTCCGCATCTGTTTAACAGACTCTGAATCTCCCTGTTCTTGTTGCTTGGTTAATACTCATGGCCCTTTTCCATATGGGCATGGTTACCTCTTCCCTCTTACGCGGCTAAGTAGACACTGTAAAACATAAGGTCAGCCGTACATTTCGGGTCATCTAATGAAATTGTGTCCCGTAAGGATTTATTGGACGTCCACCAATGAATGGGTCTCTTAGTAAATTACACTTCAGGAAGGCCCCCCATAGCCACTGGGTCTCGCCTCTATTTATCTCATTCAATGGGTGTCCTGCAGGGCATTAGAGTACTGAATGAGGGTCTCATCCTCTCTTTGTGGCCGGTTGAAGAAGTAACTTTGCAGTTGCACCACTTTGGTACACCCCCTTGGGCCTCTTCCAACAATGAGAATATTTTCTCCAGCGTGTCCCTCTCGGACTCAGGCCGCACCATTACTGTCCACCTAACGTCCCCCTCCAAGGCCCCCAAGGCTATCTCTGCCCCCAGTTCCGGAGCTAAGTTACATATTTTAACTGCACTACGCACCCTTTCTGTCCAGTCCTGCAGTGTCATGTTTTTCCCGTCAAATTTGGGGAGGGATTGCAATAGTGGCCCTCAAGGGAAATAACTCACTTGGGCGGGTATTGTGGGAGCACCTTGAGCTTGGCTCTGGGCCGGCGCCATTGACGCCGGGGGAAGATCTCCCGCAGCAACTCCGTCCATAACGATCGCTGTATCCTGCAACGACTACGCCAAATTGTAAGCCGAGTACCGAGGGCAGGTTTACCGGAATACAGCGAAGTCACAGACAAAGAACATGACTCCAACACCAGCTCAACAACGGGTTGTTTTACTGAATTTTCTGGAACAAGATGGTGAACAGATCCCCCAAACACAAATTTACAAATATGTATCCTGGGCCCCTGTGCTGCACAACGCGCCGCCAGAAGTGTACTCTCTGGATGCCCGGTAACTTTACCTAACCGTGGGGTTCGGAAAGGCCGATAACCCCTTACCTTCTTAATACCATAATCACCAACGGGAAAAATTGTGTGTGGGGGCAGTTGCAGGGGCTCGTGGTGCAGCACAGCAGCTTACACAGCTTTAACAGATTTACCCACTTCCCTCCCAAACACACGTGACACAAATTTTCCCTCACCGATGAACCAGTTCAAGTAGCTAACGGTGTAATATCAAACTCTCCAAGTCCTGAACAGGAGGATGTATTTGGGAAACCCTCCTTTGGCCTGTAACTGAGCCTAAACTAACTAAACCAATATCAGGCCTTCTCACAGTCCTGAGCTCGTTAGCGTGCACGCATCCGCTGAGGTACCTTAAAGATGGCCAACAATCCCTGTCCTCCGGTGCAGATCCTTGTGGATGGTCCGGCTGCAGACAGTCCTCTCTATCTTGGCAGCTTGTCCTTCTTGCCCAGGAGTTCTCTCTCTCCCTCTTCGATGGCATCTGTATAGACAGGCAGGCTCTCCTCTGTCCCTGGAACGACTGTGAATCCTGGCTCCTTTAGCTCAACTGTCTCTGTCTGCTCTCCCCCTGAATCTCAGTAGCTTCTCAAAATGGCTACTGCCATGTGCCAGTCTTATACCATGTCCCTCATTTGCATATACTGGAAACTGGACATAGCGGCATCTTGTGGTCAAACAGTAGAATACAAAGAAACATTTCATAACTGTCATCATGGGATTTTACTTGGAAAGCACAGTGAGGCTGTCCCACTATCCCACAGGTACACGGATAAGCAAACACAAATCACAAGGGAACAAGGCAGCCAGGAGAATATCACAGGCGCCGCACTCAGCCTGCAGGGAGTTTAAATGGGATTCCCGGATACCACCCCTGCAGCTAATGGGATCGGCCTCCGGGTCCTCCCATTGGCTGGTGCAACACACCCCCTGTCCGGAGTGGCTGAGCCTCTGTCAGTCACAGAGCTGCCAGCAGACTGTCTATCAAGGCGGAGTCACAAACCAGCTGCTGCAGACTATTGCTCCCCACAGGCTGAGCGCCGCCTAGCCCTGACACACATTGTCGGATTTGGAAAGAATTTATTTGCAAATTGTGGTGGAAAATAATTATTTGGTCAATAACAAAAATTTATCTCAATACTTTGTTATATATCCTTTGTTGGTATGTTCGGTTCAGTTCAAGTTTGAAAAAAATCGAGATGTTCGACTCGATCTTAACTTTTCTCGAATGGTTCGATCAACACTAGTAAGGATCAGTGCTACAAAAAGAGTTCTACAGCTCAACCTCCTCAGGGACAGGAACATCAACTTCTGGGGCAGATACTGATCCTTCACTGCTGAGGAGGAAGGAGAGTATGAATAAAAACAAAAAAAAAAAAAAACTGGGCAGCAGAACCTTAATAATTTAGTATTTGATTTAGTGGAAAACCCCTTCAAGGGTATTGTTTATACCGTCCAGCATTGGCCATCTGGTTACATGCAGTATTTTACCACAGCTGCAGGATTTGACAGTATTTTGATTTCACCTCGTAGGTTTCATAATACCCTATATCCTGTTTTATTTTTTGACATATAAAATTTAATTATCATCAAACGCCCCAGGGGAAAACTGAAGGTTCAGATTGCAAATATTTTTTTTTGTAATTGTACTTTCCGTCTCACGGCGCCAGGTGGTTTCTTCATAGAAGCCATGACAGTCACAAGGATGAAAATGCAGATATTACAGGCAAAGCTTGATATTCTGTTAAAATGTGAAAAGGTCTTTACAGTTCTGTAGGGAACGGTCACACGGCTGATTTAGGCACTGAATCTGGTGCTGAATCAGAGCTGAACCTTCCTCTGAATCAGAGTCCAAATCTGACTGCAATCCGCCTTCCATTGTTTGTAATGGAAAATACACGCCGTTGTGCACAGAACACTGATTTTCCTCGCCGCTTTCTTTTCATTGCTAAAACAATTGAATCCTCATCTCACATGATAGACTGAAAATCAGTGTTAGATCCTCATCCAAAATTAGGAGTGAAGTATGTACAGTATGTCTACAGGGTGTCTATGTACACTGGTACCTACCACTATATGATCACTGTATGGAGGTAATATACAGTCTTCAGAGCCTGTGTACACTGGTTTCTACCACTATATAGCCACTGTATGGAGGTAATATTGAGTCTGCAGAGCCTGTGTACACTAGTATCTACCACAATACGGTCACTGTATGGAGGTAATATACAGTCTGCAGAGCCTGCGTACACTGGTAATTACTCCTATATGGTCACTGTATGCTGGTAATATACAGTCTGCAGAGCCTGCGTACACTGGTAGCTACCACTATATGGTCACTGTTTGGAGGTAATACACATTCTGCAGAGCCGGCGTACACTGGAGGCTACCACTATATGGTCATTGTATGGAGGTAATATACAGAATATACAGTCTGTAGGGCCTGTGTACACTGGTATCTACCACTATATGGTCACTGTATGGAGGTAATATACAGTTTATAGGGCACCTGTGTACACTGGAATTTACCACAATATGATCACTGTATGGAGGTAATAGTGGTACTAGTATACTGGTTTATATTCAATAAAAGTATGGTGGTGTTATTCAGTCAATTTATGGTGGTGATATGTGGTCATGGTGTTGTGGTATAGCTTGGTCCTTGTATATTGTTGATATTGGTAATATTGGTCTTTGTATATTGATGTGATGTTTAAAAGTATGGTGGAATTAGTCACTATATGGTAGTGATATGTGGTGGTATTATTTGGTCTTAGTATATTATTAATTGTGGTGTTAGTCTTGGTATTGATGAGTAATTGATCACTGGTTTGGTCAGTACTATTATGATGCATTACTCACTATATAGCCACGACATGCTGTGATAATGAGGCGGTATTTTTTTGGCTCTTGTATACGTTCTGACCAACAGAATACAGGTAACGTGAATTAAACTGTGCGGTGTAAACTCCAACAAAAACTAAACCCATAAACAATAGTGCAATTGTATTTTTTTACTTGTTTACCCCACAAATCATACTTTGGGTTTTTTTAGGGGACGTGATAACAGATGAAGTGGACAGACTCTTTGACTGTATGGGGCACTACAATTTCTGATGGCGGTCCTGGTGAGTACAGTTTATTTTTTCCCTTGAAAAATGTTGGATAACTCCTTTAATACACAGTGTCTTCTGTACTGAATAAAAAGTGTTAAATTGCTACGCAATATACTCTGTATTAAAAAAAAAAACAAAAGATGGCTCCTGAGCCAAGTCCTCAGGGCTGGGGCAGCAGGTGTATTTACTTAATACACAAACAGCTTGGATGAACCATGGGAACTAATCCCCATGCCTGCTGGCTTAATCTTTAAAGGGGCAGCTGATGGAAAAAATAACATGTTAATTACTGTAAAACATAAAATAAAGCAATTTACTCACATGCTTTCATTTTCAAATCTGCAAGGGTGGTCCATTATTGAGAAGACCAGCATGGGGGCTCACTGGTCAGCGCTGGTGTCTTGCAGGGCTGGGGTAATGGGTTTGTATGGATTTCCTTCGGCTACTCTGCTTTCTTCCCATTCTTACAAAAAGTATAATGACACCTTAGACCCCACTGGGGAAAGGGACTGATGTTAGTAAATACATTTGCTGTACGACACCGTGGAATATGTCAGCACTATACAAATTGAGAGTTGGGTCCAAGAGTCTGGACATACATATCACAAGCTCGCATGAATTTGATGCATTGATATCACCAGTAAATTCCATATGACCGTATGTGGGTGTGATTTTGTCACCACACAGTGACCAGACCATCGGGCCCTATCCTCAATGGAGAAGGATTTGGGGGTAATCATCAATAATAAGTTTAATTATAACAACACATTTCTTCTTGTATTCTAAAGGACCTGGCTTCTTATTATTATCAATACTTTACCAGTCCAGTTTTCAGCACTAGTCCATAAATTATGCACTTTGGAATTCCCTGGATTTGTGCATTGATTACTAATAAAACATTTTCTGATTCTTATCTAAGTCACAGTTACAGACAAAGTAACTAAGGTAATGATACACAGACAGTTATATGTTCATGACTTGTATTGAGCACATTGAGTAAACATCCACAGAGCAGGGAAAAAGTAAGTGAACCCTTAAATGTAATAACATGTTGGCTTCTCTTTAGCAGAATTCTCCTCCAGCAAATGCTTTGTGTTCCTGCAAATAAGATTTGCTCAATGTTTCGGAGAAATTTGGACTATTCCTGCCATAAATGTGTTTCAGTTTATCAGTATCTCTGGGCAGTGTTGGACTGGACTGCAATGTTGAGTTGGTTAGCGGCACAATGAAGTGAGCTTATCGTACCGCTGCCTCTCCTAGGCCATACAGCCCAGATAAAGTTGCTCGGCACTCCTTGATCAGATTAGCTTTCAAATGCTGGGTATAAAAGCTATAGTCCCAATTAAAGTATATACCTGCATCAAATATTATGCAAAAATTACAAAAGTCTTACTTACAGTTCTTACTTATCTTTCTGAGCCCTGGCCAGCGTTGCAATTTTCACAGTAGTACCAGCGCCTGTTCCTTTCTAACAGTAAACAATAGAGCGACAAATTTGAAAAAGGTCCAGTGGGGACCGAAAACTTTATGATGTTGATCAGATGGAAATGATCAAGTCGCTTTGTTCTATTGACCTTTTTGTATTCTGGAAACTAATTTTGATGAATAAAAATTTTGTAATTTTTTGCATAATATTTGATGCGGGTATATACTTTAATTGGGACTAGGCCACACAGCGTCACTTTGCTTTGCGGCCGAGGAGCTGTCTGAGGAGCATCCCGCCGCTGCTGGCGTGATGACAGCATGCCGCCAGTGTCAGTCTGAAGAGGAAGACGCTCGGCTGGGAAAGAGATAAGGTGTGTATTAGTGTTATTATTTCTAATGCCGTTTACCTGCCTGAGGGTGGCCTATAGCTATAAACCTGCCTTACTGATGGGGGCTGTATATACCTGACTGAGGGGGCCTATATGTACAGTATGTACCTTCCTTACTGAAGGTGGCTGTATATACCTGCCTGTGGGGGCCTATATCTATCTACAGGCGTTGGGGAGGGGGGCTGTATATACCTGGCTGAGGGGGGCTGTATACACCTGACTGAGGGGAGCTATATATAGGTATATCTGCCTTACTGATGGGGGCTATATATTCCTGACTGATGGGGGCTATATATACCCGACTGAGGGGGGCTGTATACACCTGACTGAGGGGGCTATATATACCTGTCTGAGGGGGGCTACATATACCTGCCTCCAGGGGGCTATATATACCTGAATGAGGGGGGCTATATACAGGACCATTCCTGCAGCCACCCGCCTCGCCTGCCCAGCGATCAGCCTCTGCAGGGCTGTTTTTCATCAGCTGTACGGATGCTTCTACAGGGAGGAGGCAGTACAGATCTTTACAGCTTTCACTACGCCCCCTGCGACACTGAGTCTCCTAAGCCAGCAGCTCCTGACGGCCGAGGAGATCCCGGGAGCTGTGTGACCATGTAAGGTATTGACGTCACGCCGCTTACACTGTCCACCAGCTCCCAGACCTGAAACATGATGGGAGCATCGAAAGGTGAGTAGCTTTTTTTAAATTTTTCTTCCCCTTCCCATTCACTACAAGGGGGAGACAGCTGCCTGCTTACAAAGGGGAGACAGCTGCCTGGCTGCAAGGGCTAGACAGCTGCCTGGCTACAAGGGGGAGACAGCTACCTGGCTACAAGGGGGAGACAGCTGCCTGGCTACAAGGGGGAGACAGCTGCCTGGCTACAAGTGGGAGAAAGCTGCCTGGCTACAAGGGGGAGACAGCTGCCTGGCTACAAGGGGGAGACAGCTGCCTGGCTACAATGGGGAGACAGCTGCCTGGCTACAATGGGGAGACAGCTACCTGGCTACAATGGGGAGACAGCTACCTGGCTAAAATGGGGAGACAGCTACCTGGCTAAAATGGGGAGACAGCTACCTGGCTAAAAGGGGGAGACAGCTGCCTGGCTACAAGGGGGAGACAGCTGCCTGGCTACAAGGGGGAGACAGCTGCCTGACTACAAGGGGGAGACAGCTGCCTGGCTACAAGGGGGAGAAAGCTGCCTGGCTACAAGGGGGAGACAGTCACCTGGCTAAAATGGGGAAACAGCTACCTGGCTAAAATGGGGAGACAGCTACCTGGCTACAATGGGGAGACAGCTACCTGGCTACAATGGGGAGACAGCTACCTTTCTACAATGGGGAGACAGCTACCTGGCTACAATGGGGAGACAGCTACCTGACTACTATGAGCCAACTATCTGGCTACAGGGGGACAGCTACCTGGCTACAGGGGGCCAACTATCTGGCTACAGGGGTAGCTATCTGGCTACCAGGGGACATATAACTACCTGGCTACGAGGGCAAATAACTACCTACAGGAGCCTATATAAATACATAATGAGGATCTATATTTCTGCTTATTGGGAGGTCTATATATACCTTAATAGGGGACTGAGATACCTACCTATTGTGGGACCTATAACTCTACCTACCTTAAGGGTTCAATACCCGTACCTAATTGTACCTACATACTGTCTTAGGGAATTTAACTACTTCCTATATTAGTATACAAAACAAAAATGGGAGCCCCATAGCCGTTTCTAGGGCACTTTTACTGTTTGGGACACAAGGGGGTAATTAATACCATGTGGTGCACTATATGTGGGGAGTTTGTATAGCGATAGGAATTGGTGAACAAGTGCTGATAAAGTGAGAAGTCTAAGACGGTTGTTTTGTAAATTCTACAGTGAAGAGTCGTGTTCGGGAACAGAACTTCATGGCGGTTTGGGCCGGATGAAGAAGAAAAAGAGAAAGAGAACAACTCTTCAGAGACGTCTCCTGTGAGTCCCTGGATGTAACTTTACTGTAATCTTTTATATGTCTGCAGAGCCTGTGTACAGCTGGTATCCATCTCTGTATGGTCACTGTATGCCGGTAATATTGGTTATAGTATAATGGCTTATATTCAGTACTGTTGTGGTATATTATTCAGTAACTATGTGGTCATGGGGTGGCGGTATTATTTGGTTACTATTTAGTGGGGATATGTGGAGGTCATGTGTGGTCATTGTGTGACGGTATTATTCAGTCACTATGTGCTGGTGATATGTGTTCACGGTGTGGCGGTATTTGGTCACTATGTGCTGGTGATTTGTAAATAATTAGTATAAAAAGGAATAATTTTGAATATATGGGTCTTGCTTGTGTCTGTGTACATAGGCTTCCCTTACTCTCCTGTGGGACAGTCCAAGCCAAGCTATATAAAGTCTAGCTGCTATGATGCCCTATGGGAATTGTATAGGGCTGCCAATAGGGGTTCAAAACTGTTAATCTACCTTTATTTTATTCCTGTAAGTTACAGTCTGCACCAACTTGTGATGGTGAAGGTATAATTACTGTGCTCGCACCATCTATAGGGGGGTAAAAGTCAGCTTTCATGGAGCAACCTGAAAAACCTTCTGTACTAATACTTCTGGGGGGGAAAAAGAGATTAAGGTTCCACAATGGTAGAAGTGTTGTTTTATTCACATAACGACTTAGATTTAACATAATAAAGACAATGTAAAACTCCTTCAAGATCCCTCCAAATTTTACTAAGAAAAAAAAATTGGGTTTTTTGCTTTGTTTTACAATACCATATTTTGAATTTTTTACTTTTGAAGGTTTAATCACACATAATAAACTGTGGACTCGCCCTTCACTATATACTGTATACTAATAATTATGAACCGAAACATCTCGAAATATACGAGACTTTCCAACTTCCATTGTTATTTTAATGAGATGTAAACTCCTCCTTCACATTTGTAAAAAATTTCACTGTCACCCCCCTTCCTACATTGGAAAAAAATTTTGTCCTGTAACGTCACAGGGTGTTCCTATAAATTTGGCAGTGTCTGGGGATAAATATACCCTTATCCGGAACCAGAGCTGAGCCAAGTTGTGGAGAAAGGAAAAGCCCAGAAGTTGAATCCCCCCCCTTTCTCTTTTGTATCCTGGCACGGTTTTGTTTCCCCCTTTTAAGATAAAACGGAGAAGAATTTTCTGAATGATTGGGGGTTTCTTTTTTCGGGGTTCTTTTCAGTTGCTCCTTCAAAACCAAATATAACGTGAGGACCTCCATGATGGATAGATCCATTGTATAGGGTTTGCATTGAACCTCTCTTAGGAAGCCGTAGCATCCTCAACCCAAAAAGGAACATTATCTCTTTTATATTCTGTGATCCTGTCAATATATGTTGAAACAACAACTATAAGGATTGATATATAATGTACAGTAAATTTTTAAATCTTTATTTTTTACGCTTTTTTGGCCGGGTTTCCAAAAAAAAGTGTATGATGTAAATATATGTTAATTTGTGTTATTTGGAATTGAAACGCATTCAATCAGTGCTGCACATAGCAAAAGCAGGAGCAGCGGTATAAAGGATAATTAAAAAGTGACCTATAACTGAAATCTTGCTCATTCTGGGCTTAGGCGTCCAATAGGCAGTCTCACTCAATGACAGACATCCTTCTCTGTATAAGCATGCATACAGATACAGCTGTCAATCACTGAGTAGGACCGCCCACTGGACTCCTAAATCAAGAATAATCAGAACATCGAATAATCAAATTACAAGTTCTACGGACTGTTTTCCCACAACGCTATATATCACCCGGCTCAGCGCCTCCTGCTCTATAACATGACTAACCCAGAATTCTCTAGTACAGAATTCCAAAAATACCCAGACAGCCCTCTCTTTCCATAAGAAGCCACCAGTGATCACTGATCAATGGGATCTGGTAGCTGACATCAGCTGTTATCACTGGGGGGAAGCTCCTGCTGCAGATAAAAGTGCAGAATTATGTGAAGCTCGTTCCTCCAGAGCAGGAGACAATTTTGCAGCAGCTCTCCCCCGGCTAATAAAGAGGAATATGATAATCATTCAGGATCAGATTCACACTGTAAATCTGGAAAGACTTTTTGGTCCAAAATTTGCATCGAATCTGACCCAGAAATGCTATAAATACAAGTGAATGTGGCTGCTCTGAACCTCAGTCACACGCTGCAGGATTGTCCTATTCTGACGAAGCTTCAGTGAAACGCGCGTTGGGCGTACCCTTGTGCTGCTGGTCTGTATTCACCTATTATGTAATACTATCAGAGCCGTCTTAACAGCATTATGGGCCCTCTTGGCAGAGCTCCGCACTGGGCCCCCCAACCACTCACAAAGATATAAACATTATCGATAACAAGATTACATTTATTGTTTGTTTTGTGCTTTTGAACATAGTTTAATACTTTAGAACTTTTTTATGGCATTTAGGCTCTGTCTCCCCGGCAGTGGACAGAAAACGACCAGAAAACCAAATACAAAAAACGTTCATAAAACTGAGTTTTCTGTCCACTGCCTGTCAAAAACAGCTGAAAAAACAGCAGTTTTTTGCCGCAATTTGCATTTTTTGCTTAGTTTTTTGCTTGTCTTCAAGGCTGTTTTTTAATGCCTGCATAAATTAAGCCATAGGCTGTAACTCCGCCCTACAAAAGGGGATATAAAGCACATTACTGCATCTATATGTAATCTTGAAGTCGTTTTACGAATTTTAGCGCTAATAAAGTTATCTCACTTTTGTCGGCAAAAATACTTTTTTTTACGGATTTTGGCACTAAAATACTTTTTTTCACGGATTTTGTAGCTAATAGAGTTATCTCGGTCTTCTCACTGAAAATACATATTTTTACGTATTTTGTCCTTAAAAAATTTT
>JAODAL010062427.1:0-19758 GCA_025379985.1 Phyllomedusa bahiana | reverse complement strand
GGGGGGTACGTCACGACCCCCCCTGCGCCCACTGTCCCGGCCGCAGGCGCGCCCGTGCCCCTGCCCTAGCGGAGCCCCGTCCCGCACGTCGGGTTCGGGGTCCGCCCGTGTCTCAGCCCCCTCCGGCGTTCACTTACCCGGCCACGCTCCTGCTCTGTCTGGCTCCGTCTCCCGGCGCGTAGCTCCGCCCCTAGGGGCGCGCGCCGCCAGTTTGAATTTAAAGGGGCAGTGCGCCGGTAATTGGTTCATTGCCGGGCACTGTTCCTATTTAGTCCGGCCACTTCCTGCCGGCCCTCGCCGGATGCTTAGTGTATATTCCCTGTGGTGAAAGCTTCATAGTGTGTTCCTGTCTTGCCTTACCTTGTACCGACCGTCTGTCTATGTTTTACCGACCACGAACCAGAGCCGCCTGTCCTGACCTCCTGCCTGTCCCCGACTACGAGCCTGCCTGCTGTCCTGTACCTCGTACCCTTGGCCGCCCCCGCAGGCAAGCCCCACCAGTGCTAGTGACCTGGTGGAATCCCGCCGCAGCAAGACCATCCTGCTTTGCGGCGGGCTCTGGTGAATACCGGGACCCATTTAGATTCCACTCCCTGGAGTGGGCTTACGCCATCGCCTGCGGTGGTCCAGTGGATCCCCCACCAGAGCGTTACAGTACGATTTCTGCAATTCTAAAAATGTCGATTTTTGTTATGTTCTAGAACATTTTAATAACTATTTTGTTTTTCCACCTATGGACCTTAATGAGGGTGCATTGTTATGAGGCTGAAGTGTTGTTTTTACTGATATCAAATAGGGATGCATGCGACTTTTTGATCACTTTTTATTACAAGTTTTAGGGGACATGAAATTACCAAAAAAAAGAAAAACTCTATTTTATCGATTTGAGTTTTTTTCTCTTTTACAATGCTCAACATATGGGATAAATTATGTTCTATTTTAATAGATCAGATTTTTACAGTCGCAGAGCTACAAATTTTTTTAAATGGCAAAAGTGGGGATTTCAACCTCTAGTATTTTTTTATACTTTTAAAAAATTTCTTTTTTTTTACTTTCACATTTAGTCCCCTTATGATACTTCACCACTAGGGGGTTCAATTGCTTGTACACCCTTCTGAATTATATAATTAATGGAGAACAGTGTCCTAAGATGAGAGTTCTATTACTTCTTTCTAGCTGCCATGGTAACCCATTGGCATCCTGCAATCTCATCACAGGGGAGGAGGTGCAATTAGAGTAACGAGCAGTGCACAACACCGTTCCTCATCTAGACGCCATGATTTTTGTGGCGTCTAAAGCGTTAAACATCAGGGTTTGGAGCTGGCTTTGTTTGCTGCTGTTAGCAGCGGGTGTCAGATGTTATAAACAGCCAGCACCTGTTTCCTATGTAGCGGACTTACTGAGTAAGCCTACTACATAGGACCTTACTGATAATAGAACGTACCCAGGAACATAACTAGAATTCAGAAGGGCCCCACCACCTAATGACAGGAATCTCAAACAGCCTCATAGGTATCAATTATTTCAGGCTACCATTCATACCTTTAGCATCAGTGGACTCATATAGCAGTTACTGATAGTAGAAGTCCACCAATTTGTCATTCCCTATAAAAAGGTACAATGTGTTTGGACTTAAGTGGGCCCGCTCCACCCATGAACCCCATAGCAGCTGCTATGGCTATAGTTCCGCCCATGGACATACCAGCACATCCATTGTCGGTAAGGGGTTAAGGAGACGACTTTTTTGCAGGATTGAGCTGTTTTAGCAAAATTAAACAGAGTTCTTCTCTCCATGGACACCATAGCCGCTGGTTTATCATAGGATAAGAATGTAAGGTTTTGTGGTATTCTGCTCAATGATCCCTTGCTATATGCTATAATCTATATTACTCTTACTGTTTATGAATCAGCACATGTCTGAAGCAGAATGTATTCTTTAGGCCATGGAAAGGCACATTTCAGTATTTTGTATATAGACCCACATTTTATTATAACAAATGTCCCTTCCAGAAATGTTCTGTATAAGCATTTATAAAATGTGTTGTGAAAAGTACAACTTTTAGTTACCCAATGTACAGTCTGTAGCTGGCTGCCACCTGCAATGTTCTCACCAATATCCTGCAGCCTGGGTGTTTACATAGGTATATTTCTTGTTGACTATGGAAAATAGTTTCATTTACTTGCATCATACAGCATTTCTCAGTACTCACCTGATATGCGGGCCTGTATTTTGCACTAGGTATTGGTGCCTCCAGCAGGAAATGAATCTTTTAAAAGCCTATCATTGAAAAGCAATCGCCATTGTCAAGATAGATGGAGCAACCTCTGCTAAATGCTACTTCACCTATCAGTAATATCCAATATAATCATAAGGTAACAGTTATAAAACACTAAAGGGGTCTTCTCACTACAAAGTTTATAGCTATAATGATGGAGACAGTAAAAATAAGCACTTTTGTAATTGGTTTTCATTACCTAACTCATTTGGTATAGCAGCTATTAGCTAATCTTTGTGTTCTACACCTAAAACTGTAGCCTGGGGTTGGGCAATGCCCTCTTTGCTATGATTGGATGCCTAATATTTAATTCAGCCCTGTCAGGACATGCCCCCTGTGCTGTGATTGGCTGCCTGCACTCTCTGTGCTCACTCCCCTCTGAGCTATGTCAAACTGAAAGTGAAACTGAAGGCTGCTCTGATCCTCTCCCAGGGACAGCTCTATTGTGACGGACCTGGGCAATGCTAGATTAACTCCTCCCACCCATATAACAGACATATAATATATTCTGCTAGACACAAGATGTCACTTTCTGTAATATTAGGGGACTGTATGTATAACTGCTTACACCAATACAGGTGTTCTGGTTACAAAAAGGGTTGTGGGGGAGGTGACAGCTCTCAGAATGAGAACTGGGGCCCTTGCATGAGGTCTACAACCTTGACTTTTACTCTCTCCCACGTACAAGAAGAGGGGCAGGGGAGAGCAAGAGCAGGGAGGGGGTGTGATGATATCACCACTCCTAAGTGAGGAAAGAAACATCTACTGGGAGAAGAAAAATGTCTACTGGGATGAGAGACACGTCCCTGGATATGAAGCTGTAAGAGATAGAAAGCTCACGATGCCTGTGAAAGCCTGAACTGAGAAAACCCATTTAATAACTTATATTTTTTATTTATAGATAATTAAAACAACATAAAGCACTTAATAAAAAATATAGGAAAAGTACAGAAACTGAAAGGGGTATTATAATGATTGACTATTAGAAAACAATAACTATATCAGAATGTAATGAACTTGTAATCAATGATACATGATCATTTTTACCTAAGTAGTAAATTTACTAATTGGGTAAAAATGATCATGTATCATTGATTTATTTACTTCTATTATGAATTATTATTCCTAGATTTGTTCACATGAATTTTATGGCTATATAATTTGTTTGCATTCGCACTATTGCAATTTTTGTATATGTGCATTAATACTTTGCTTTCTGTGGTAACACTGTTCCATTCAACTTCAGCACTTTGCTACATTACTGATTTTTACTTCTTTTCCAGTGTTATATTTATGAATTATGGATCTTATCAATTTGATTATTAACTTGATTACTAATGTTATTTATTGTTTTCTAACAGTGAATCATTATAATGCCCCTCTCAGTATCTGTACTTCCCCATATTTTATTGTTTTTTATGTTGTTTTTAATGATCTATAAATACAAGTTATGAATTTTTGATGTATTATAACTGTTTCCTTATTATTATATTGGATATTGCTATATTAAGGAGTTCATATGAGGTTTCTGTTTTGAATATTTTTATGGTTGTTCACCTATCAGTAGTATGAGAGGAGGGAGACAAGTCTTCTATGTTTTTTCAGCTCTGGAGATGCAGTAGACAGTCGTAGGCTGGGTGATCCCTTTCAGGACCTCTAGTGCAGTTATCTGTCGGATTACCTGAACGACAGTACTAACATAGTCACTTTTGAACTACATTTACTATATTTTCTGAACGTAAATGCTTTCTGTTCCAGACAAAACAGCAAGGTCGACCCCAGCTTTAATGCACATACTGCTTAAATGTACAGGGGGAAAGGATAGGCCTGATTAACATCAGCGTCAGGGGTTCTATTTTTTCATTGAAACAATGAACACCGACGTGGAAACCCAACATGCGATATTGTTGTCAATGGCGTTTGCTGGGCAGTGTTGGTGTCTGTTTTTAAAAGGGGTCTAGTTGTGCCTCCGTTACAGTGGTTCTGAATGGCTGAAGGGGACCATGAAGTGCCAAAACCTTCTTATTTGCCTGGAAGGGGTACCTTTCACTTGCAATAGGTGATAGATGACTTAATCTGCTCAAAGCAAATACCTCCCTGACTTTTAGTTGTTTCAAGCCTCCTGTGATTTCTGTGACTCCCCACTTCCCTGACCTCTGTCTCTACACTGCAACATCCGTTCACAGGAGAAATGTGCATTCCCAGGAGAGAACCTATGCTCAGCACTGGCAAACTAAAGAATCCTAGAGGTTGCCATTCTGTACAGTCTACTCCTGTGACCCCAAGTCACCTTGTCATAAGTAAGTTTATTTATAGGTTATGCTGGGACCTCTTTGTTCCAGTGTATAATTATTCATGACAGATGATGGAATTTGTAATATTATTTTTGCAGTTGGTGAGGGACATCACAAACTGCACTTGATCTATTCTCTTAGATTATGCTGGTTACAAATAGATGGGTCAGCACAATGTCGGGAACATCTCAGACCATTGGCCCCTCTGTAATGTCACTGTGTAAAGTAGTTATCCAAGAGTAAAGGTGTTCATACAAAATACTTCCAACTTCTCTATAAATATGAACATTCAGTAGTTAATGTGCTTTCTAAGGTAATAGTGAATATTCAAATAAATTGTAGGAAAAAGAGCTAGGATCTTTGGTGGCACCTGTTGGAAGTGATTTTCCTCAGGCTAAATCCCTACTGCATTAAACAAAAAACCGGCCAAAATTCCGTTTTTTGTCCAATGCACGATCACAGTTTGTGTGACATTTTGCGCAAAAACAGCAGTCAGTTCTCTTTTTTTTGCCCCCAAAAATTCTATGCACCGGTGTATTATACAACATGTTGAGTAATACGCCGGCGCCAGAAGACAAGCAGACTACAGGTTGTTTTTTCTATTATTGTCCATGGCCTACCTGAACAATCGTATTTTCGTTGGTTTTAGAATACTAAAACTGCCGAAAATATGATTGTTTTGCTATGCCGTTGAGACATAGCTTTACAGTCACATCTGACTCGTTTAAGAGCCTTGAGACTCAACTGAAGATTTTAAGCCAGGCCTGTAGCTTCTCCATGACAAAGAGTCTACCATCTACAGTCAGCTGTCTTAGGGTGTCTCACCAGTGCAGAGGATACGGGGCTGGCTGGGAGAGAGGCCTTGGATGTATCTCTAGGGGGGTAGTGTGTCTCCTTAAGAAGAGAACCATAAAGGTGTAGTAGTGTTTTTAATGAATCATTGCATGGCCTCTAATTATCCCTACACCTTTATGGTGTTCTCCCCAAGGAGGACCATTACCCAATTATGGTTCTCTATACTGACATGGAGCAAACACCTCAAAACAGCTGTCTACAGATGAGACACTGTTCCCTATGGAGAATCTAATGTCTCAGTTTAAAATTCCCATTCATGTTTCAAGGCTTTTTAATAGGTGGACGAAACTATAATGGATGTCACTTCCAATAGGTGGCACCAGAAATCCTATTTTGTTCCCTAATGCTAACTTGAATATTTTCCATGGAGCATTGGCCAAGTCTCAGCACACTTTACTCCCCTAGAGCTAAAAGAAATTGGGAAAATGTCCAGCCAGAGCAATGGTTAGAGCCTATTCATAGTTCAGTATGCCTCCTTTGATTTACCCATCAGAGGGGGAGTCAAACATCTCTATAGAACAATAGGTCCAGCTGAAATCAGCAGGTTTGTCCAACTCACATCTTATGTGTATGGGCACCCCTATTATGACTCAGTACTTAAAGGGGTTGTCTCACTACATTGATTCATCTTACCTCAGTCCTGTTTTCTTGGTTTCACTTTGAATTCAGGGGCGTGTTTACTGGCTTCTACTAGACTGCAGTAGAAGCCAGGTCTGTAGCTATAGCAACCAGTGCTGGCAGCCTCTCAGGAGAGATCAAACAGGTCTGTAGCTATAGCGACCTGAGGAGCTGATGCAGCATATACAAGAGGGGATATCTAGGAATAGGTAGGACACTGTTAATGGACACATATTGTAAAGTGACTTGTTTTTGCAAGATCTTTAACATAAAGAGCAATCCTTGTAGCGAGACAACCCCTTTAAGGGTTATAGCGCTATAAATGTCTATTTCATTATGAACTAAAAATATAGCCCTGATCATATGGATTTTATTTAACTTTGTAATATTATTCTAAAAATCACCAACCTGTTATAATTATACTTCTAGAAAAAAAAAAGTGTTTTAATGCCAGGCTTTAACAGCATATAAACAAAGCGATAACAAGCAATTAGAAATTATGAAGTTAGATTATGTATTGTATTTACTGTACTTTAGCAAGAGTTGTCTCACCATGCTGTTTCACAAAGCCACAGGCAGCTTCAGATTCACACTTCCTTATTCTTTTAGTTAGGCTGCAGGTGGTCTTGTAGTAGTGATAGGCATATCAATTCTGTATTCCCAGCTCTTATAATTGCACTGACATGTGAGCAGGAGATTTAATATATAGTGCAAAGGGTTACAGAGCTCAAAGTAAACAATAAAAAGAAATGAATCTTCTTTGTTAGAGATTACACACTCTGTTCTCAAGCTGCTGTCCGTCTTGGACACATCACTCCCTACTCTCTGATTAGGAAAGGAGTGTACGATGGTAATCAGAGAAACCTGTGTGCACTGATAAAATCTCTTTTATTTTCTGACGAAGGCAATATCAAAAGAGCAAGGTATTTGGAAAAAGTTTTCATTAGACTTTCCTAGATGTTAAAAACTAATCTTTGTAGTGAGACAACCACTTTAAGTAGTGTTACAGTATGTCAAGACAATATCAGAAAGTGAGTTGTGAACTGTATGAAAGAGCTATGCTAACCATGGGAACTTAGTAAAATATTGCATATTTAAAGGGAATTTACCATGATGGAATATGCGCTGCATAGGTCACTACCTAGCTGCCAGCCAACCATGTAAGAGAATGAGGAAGGAGGTGCTTGCATCTGTCCTCTCCATTCACTTCTATGAGAATGCCAAATAAAGCCAAGCACACTCACTTGGCTATATTTTAAACTCCCAGAAGTAAAACTAGAAGAATAGCCCCAAGTGCTGCCCTCCTCATTCTCATGCACGGTTGGTTCGCAACTGGCTGCTGGCGACCTGTTCAGTGCATATTGATTCATGGTAAAACCCCTTTGAAGTATAGCTGACCCATGACTTGTGTCTGCATTTATTAGCCGGTTTCCCTTTTCTAGGGTTTGTCTCTAATTGTCAGTTTTTTCTGAACTTCAGAATGGTTGTAGACTGGCTGTCATTATGTCCCCCTTACACACCATGCACAAAAAGATCAGAAGATCCTGCTCACTTGTCTCTCTCGCACACTTTCGGTAGCAGCATAGACGAAGTGGTATTGCAGTAATATGCAGTGTTACTGTGAGTCCAGTTCTGGGATGAACACTTGCTTACATAGTCTCGTGTTTCCCTTTGCAGCTGTTCCCTTCTCCTCCACCTTAGACTTCTTTGGGCAGCAGCTGTAAATTGACCTTTTTGTAATAAATTATTTTATTAAATTATTTTATTTCTCATTTTTCTGTAATAAGAATGTATATTATAAATTTTATTATCAACTTGTTTTATTGATAAAAAAAAAAATAATAATGGTTGCACTTTAAACTGGGTGTCACGGTTCACGCCGCAGTCCCTGCCATGGACCTTCCATGCCTGCCTTGTCTCTGCTGCAGCTCCCAGTGCAGGGGTCTCAGCGGCCTGTGTCCCCGCTGTTGTATGCTTACCCGTCCTGTACCTGCTGTTGCTGAATACTCACCAACCCTCGGACCTGTCCAGTTACCTGCTGTATTCCTTCCGATGCATACGCTTTACTTCTGCATCTGTTTTCTACCCACCTGGGACCTGTAGTGCTCCTACAGCTATTTACCTGTTACCATTGCTCCCAGTGATGACTCACACCTCAGCTGTCACCGCGGGTAGCCATATCAGGGGTAGCGACCTGGGGATTCCCTGTAGCAAAGTCCGGCCTTGTGGAGGGCTCCAATGAAGACCGGAGGCCCTTTAGACTCTGCTCCCTCTTGTGGGTCTCCTATGCCATCTCGCCCGCAGTGATAACAGTGGATCCACTCCTGCTAACCGACGATCAATGTGTCAGTGCCTACTGTTATCACCGGATCATTACACTGGGTGAAGAAGTCTTCATTTTATGCCTAATTTTGTCCATATGGATTTTTTGCAGCTGTACACAAATAGCTTTATATGCAGCGTGTATAGTCAGGCAGACTGTTAAAAGTTTTCCAGTTACCTCACTAAATTATCATTTGCTGAGACCGGATTGTACTCTGGATCTATACCATTTCACAAAAATGTAAATCTATATAGCACTAATCTACTCATGATAGACTACAGTGAGGAATTGAATGTATTGCAGGTGGCTGAGGTCAGGCAGGCTATTTCAATTAGATAATAAATACTTCATGAGCTTGCAATGTTAAAGGGTGGGATAGCCTAAAAATATACTTCAGAGACCTTGCCTATGGGCATCAGCAAATGTTCTCATGCTTTAGTTGAAATACTCACATGCTGTTCTGTGCCCAGAACAACTCTTGTTAAACTATATACACCTACAAAGAATATGAGCCATAGATGCCAAAGGGTAAGAAAATATATATCATGATTTAATACATTTACAATACAAGTTTTAAAGTGAGTCACACAATGTAGAAAGGCGACATCGCCAGGAAAGAAGATCGTGACAATAAAGCCCACCTGGTTATTAATGGCAATATAACATATAAAAGTGCACAGTGCAACATAAATGGGAGATAATCAAAGTCTCTTGTCTGACCAGGTGCCAATAAAGCACCTGGTGCTAAAGAGATGATGCTATATTTTCCGTTTTTGTGACTCATATTTAGACTATTGTGAAACTATGTACAGATTATGATATTTCTTTTACCCTGTGGCTCGTATGTCTCAAATTCTTTTGAGGTGTATATTTATCGGTGAGCTTTGCTATTTGGTGACATTTCTAGGTATACTAACATACGCCAAACATTTACATAGTGTTTATGGATCAATATGTGAAGGGTGTATTTTAAGTTTTTTTCAAAATGGAATATTGTTGTTCAAATTAATAATTACATTATCTTCCAACTCGAAGGATAGAACATCAACCTAAGGAATTATAGAGGAAAGTTATTAAAGGAGTTGTCCAGCTATAAGAAAGAAAAATTGGTTGACCGGAGAGGCGGTGAAATGTAACACTATTTTTGAGAATTGTGTAACAGCAGACCATATAAAGAACCGGATGAATAATATAGAGCAATGTCAATTTCTTAGCAAAGACTCATATAGCGAATACTGTAACCTGATGGTGGACATCCTTTTACTTAGAAAAAATAAAGGACTCATCCTTCCAACTGGCTCCATTGCAGTACTGAGCTCTGGACCCAAGGCGCCTGCTGGTGATGTCACGATCATCAGCATGTGATCCTGTAGCCAATCACAGGCCTCAGTGGTCATGTGTTTTTCAAACAGGAAGAGACCTGTAAAGTCTGTGAAAGCCTGTGGGTCATTTAAGCCCATAACAACCCTGGACGTATGAGTATGTCCCAGGGTCGCTAAGGGGCTTTGCAGGGGGATCACTCTGCGATCCTGCCACACAGCCGCTGGGTGTCAGTGGCTGATCGCAGCTAACACCCGGCAGTATCAGCGTGGGGGGTTGTGGGTGAGGGGGGCGGCAGCGCCCGCCCCGGCTGTTTAACCCTTTAGATGCCGCAGCAATGATGGCTGCGGCGTCTACATGAATAAAAAACTGTGTCGCGCACCGTTCTTCACGGCGATTGGATTCCTGGGAGCGTGACTGCAGGGATGCGATGCCTGGACATGGCAGCGGGGTGCCTTGTGAAGGCTCCCATCGCTGCCATGTTCCTGTTTGTCCCACTTCCAGCCCCAGGCAGGAAGTGGGGAAACCACCATCTTGGTACAGCCTAATGCACTCTCTATGCATTGCATTAGGCTGTATTAACGATCGCGCCCCTTAAAGGTGAAGCACCCTAGAGGGACTCAATGTGAAAGTAAAAAAATAAATAAATAAAATTTTAAAGTACAAAAAAAAAGCATTAAATGTTCAAATCACCCCCTTTCCCCATTTTACAAATAAAAACAATAAAATAATAAAAAAGTTACACATATTTGGTATGGCCGCGTCCGAAAAAGTCCGATCTATAAAAATATAACATCATTTACCCGTGCGCTGAACGCCGTAGAAGAAATAAAATTCCAAATGACAAAATTGCGTTTTTTTGGTCATTTCACGTCGCATAAAAATTGGAATAAAGGTGATCAACAAAGTCGCATGCATTCCAAACTGCTAGCAATAAAAAGTACACTTCATCCTGCAAAAAATGCCCCCTCACTGACGTCCATAGGTGTTAGTACAAAAAAGTTATTGGCCGCACAAAATGGCGCCATGGCGCAAATTTCAAGAATAGAAAATGTTTGGAATTTTTTTACAGTACCAAAACATAAAGGAAACCTTACATGTTTGGTATTGGCGGAGGCGTATCAACCTGTAGAATACAGATAACACATTATATTTACCGAATATTGAATGCCATAAAAGTAAAAAAAAAAAGCAAACATGGCGAAAGTACGTTTTTTTTCACAATTTGTTCCACTTGGAATTTTTGGGCGGTTTCCCAGTATATTCTATAGTACAGTGAATAACACCATTAAAAAGTACATCTTGTCCCGCAAAATAAAAGCCCTCACGGGTCTATGTAGGTGGAAAAATAAAAAAGTTATGGCTCTGGGAAGGCGAGGAGGGGAAAATGAACGTGTCAACAAAAAAAATTGCAGGGTCCTTAACTTGACGTCATCAGTCGGGAGCAGTGGGACTGATGATCAGCACTGGAACGAGGCCAGTGAAAAGGTGAGCCTTTTTTGTTTTTCTCTTTCAGCCTCTCCCCAGTCCACTAAAATGTTTTGTTTTTTTTAACCGGGCAACCCCTTTAAGACTGCTGTTAAATACGCCTGTCTGAATTAAATGAGTAAGATTTGCCAAAAATATTAAGGCTTGATGCTTTCGATGTAGATCTCAGTGTCTATCTGCCTGACTGAGAATTCTATATAACCTTGGATCTGAACTAGATTTGAGCTATAATTTATGTCACTTTCTGGTGTAAATTACAGTAAACAAGTCAAGCTGTGCAAGATCACATTTCCTTTTACTAAGCTACACCCACTATTTTGAAAAGTTGTGAGCTTGGTGTAAAACAGCTTAAAGAGAACCTGTCACATAGATTATGCCCCCCGTGTTGAGGACAGAACAAGGTAGTGTCAGACCTGCTGTTTCCAGCGCTGTGTCCCTTATTCTGTAAGATGCTCTAGTTTTTGAGTATTTAGTGCTCAAATCTGCAGTTTTCAGCCAGAAGAGTCATTCGAAGAGTCATTCAAAGAGTCAGTTTTTTTCAAACCCCGCCCACCTGAGGCTAGCCCCGCCCACCTCAACTGATAAACCTATTACTTTGAATAGGTAGAAACATGTGAATAACTGTCAGTGGGCGGGGCTAGCCTTTGGTGGGCGTGGCTAACAACTACTCATAAATAAAATTTGAGGGGTAAGTGCTCTAAAACTGCTGCATCTTACAGAATAAGGGGCACAGCACTGGAAACAGCAGGTATGTCACTAGCTTGTGCTGTCCTCAGCAAGGGGGGCATAACCTATGTGACAGGTTCCCTTTAAGGGGTTGTCCAATTAATAGTAGGCTCCTAATGGCTGACCAAAAAAAAATGGCGTTTACTCCTCTTTCCCTGCTCCTCCGTTCCAACTCTGCATCTCCCTGGTCTTCTGCTTTCTTTCTTCTACTTCAGAACTGGGACTTCAGGGAGCCAAGTAGCAGAGCATGAGAATAGGCTTTTTTATTGAGCCGCTAGGGGCCACATGTATGAAAACGGTTTAGGTCTAAAACTCACTTTTTTGCCCATAGTAAGCTATGGGCAAAAAAGTGAGTTTTAGACCTATACCGTTTTCATACATGTGGCCCTAGGAGTTTACTTTATTTTTTAAAATAATCAGACAACCCTTTTAAATGTCACAAATTTTTCAGCAAATAAGACTATGAATATTAATGTTCATTTCTTTCCTTGTAGATTGTAAGAATTTGCTGGAAGGGTCCTCTCTCCCACTGTACCAGTTGTTAGTCATTTATTGTTGCCATTGTACTTTGTTTGACATATGTTATGTATGTAACCCCCCTCCAGCGTCCTGGAACTAATGATGCTTTAAAATAAATAATAATAAAATTTCTTTCTAATCTATGATTTCATTTAACTGTAAGAGTGCACATTAAAAAGGAGGGTGCAGGGATGGATCAGTAGTGCATTATATTCCATATATTGGACCATACACTACAAAATTTAAATTTTTTTGTGATCAAAACTAAGGTTTCAGACTATGTAGTTTCTGCATTAAGTGGGGCATGTGTGAACAGGGCTGCGCTAGAAGTCTGGCGTATTTTCAGCCAGACATCAGGTGCAGCCCCGTTTGCTTCATTGAAATGCCTCCCGAACGCCATTATCAGGCACATTACAAAGCGCAAGCAGCACTTTGTAAGGCGCCTGATTTCGGAGGGCATGGGGGAGGCGGGGCGCACTAGAACCGTACAAATCTATAGATTTATAGCTTCGCTACAGCATTTCTAGGCACATTGCTGCTGGAACAGGTATACCACTTTCAAAGTGGTTTACCTGAGCCAGAAATGTCGTATTAGTGCTAGAATGTGCCTGATTTATGACCTGCAGTAGAGCATAAATCAGCTGCATTCTTTGCTATTTTAATGTGCATCAAATTTGGCATTTAAACAGCAAATTTCATACATGTGGTCCTAATTGTTATTTCCTTTACCTTTATGCATAGTACGTGCACCTCAGGGAGACCATCATATTAAAAAGTGACATATCTATATCCCAGAAATGGTGAAACGATGGTGATTTTTTTTTTTTTTTCAATTAATTTCTGCTGGTACTCCACTTATAAATGAGCAAATACTGATATCTTTTTTTAATCTCTGTTCCAACACTGCCCAGGCCAGATTGACAGTGCTGGAAAGTATCAATTATTTTTTTATTTTGTAAATGCAGCACCATTCACATACACAGTGGCTTTTAAACTGCCCCTGCGCACTACCCGCCCTGAATTTAATATCACACACTACTCAAGCAAGTCGCTTGGCAGTCTATGCAAGCACAGTCCTATTGATTATTGTGCATGCCCAGAAGCTTACATACTATGGCTACCTATTGCCCTTCACAAACAGAATGCCACACTATTGCATACTCTGTGATTTTTATTCAGGGTATGACGGTCCACAGTGGGGCAGTTTCCGGGCATGCATGATAGTCAAAAGGACTGCGCTTCCATTGACTGTCAAGTGGTCTTCCTGAATGCATACCTCCCAACTGTCCCAATTTGGGCGGGACATTCACTCCCAAACGGCCCCCCTGCTCACCCCACTCAGCCCCCCAAAAACGGCCCCCTCCCCCCTGCTCACCCCACTCAGCCCCCCCCCAAACGGGCCCCTCCCCCCTGCTCACCCCACTCAGCCCCCCAAAAACGGCCCCCCTCCCCCCTGTTCACCCCACTTAGCCCTCCCAAACGGCCCCCCTTCTCACCCCACCGCACCCCAAACAACGGCCCTCTCTAACCTGTTCACCCCACTAACCCCTCCCAAACGACCCCCCTGATCACCCACTCAGCCCCCCAAAAACATCCCCCTCCCCTGTTCAACCCACTCAGCCCCCCCAAACTGCCCCCCTCCCCCCTGCTCACCCCACTCAGCCCCCCCTCTCTGACACCCCAAAACGGCCCCCCTGCTCACCCCACTCAGCCCCCCAAAAAACGGCTTCCTCCCCCCTTGCTCACCCTACCCAGCCCCCCAAACGGCACCCCTCCCCCCTGCTCACCCCACTCATTCCCCCCAAATGGTCCCCCTCCCCCTGTTTACACCACTCAGCCCCCCCAAACAGCCCCCCTCCCCCCTGCTCACCCCACTCATCCCCCCCTCTCTGACACCCCAAAACGGCCCCCCTGCTCACCCCACTCAGCCCCCCCAAAAAATGGCCCCCTCCCCCCTGCTCACCCCACTCAGCCCCCCCAAACGGCCCCCCTCCCACCTGCTCACCCCACTCAGCCCCCCTCTCTGACACCCCAAACGGCCCCCCTCCCCCCTGCCACCCCACTCAGCCCGCCCTCTGTGACACCCCAAACGGCCCCCCTGCCACCCCACTCAGCCCCCCGGTGACACCCCAAACGGCCCCACTCCCCCCTGCCACCCCACTCAGCCCCCCCTCTGTGACACCCCAAACGGCCCCCCTGCCACCCCACTCAGCCCCCCTCCATCCTGCCATCCCACTCAGCCCCTCTTCCCCCTGTCACCCCACTCAACCCCCCCTCTTCCCTGCCACACCAATCAGCCCCCCTCTCTGTGACACCCCAAATGGCCCCCCTCCTGCTCACCCCACTAGGCCCCCCCTCCCTGACAACCAAAATCCATCCCGGAAAGCTGGGTGATGCCCATTTGTAGGGTTATTGTTGTTTCTTTTTACAGGTTTCCCCTTTGGACTGCGACGGATTCGGTGTACTATATCGGAGAGCATTGTGTCTATTTCTTTAATAAAATGGATAACAAGGGCTGTAGAGTCGGGGAGAGATTATTTAAATAAAGTGATATTATTTTGTTTCCATGTGTTTTTTTCCATATAATTCCAGTGATAGTAGTGGCGGTATCTGGATGATGCCTCTCCATTACTATCGCTGGGGCTTGGTGTCAGTCAGAGGTGTTTCGTGTTGCCCAAGGCTGGCACTAACCCAGTGTCACTATTACCCCAGTACCCAATGCACCAGGGGTACTGGGAAGAGCCGGTAACCGTCAGAGGCGGACCCCCCTAATGTGAGGGTCCGCTTCTGGAGCTGCTGCAGGCTGGTATTTTTTAGAATGGGAAGTTACCAGTATCGATGGTTCTTCCCATTCTGATAGTATCAGGCTGCCGCTGTTGGTTTTACCTTGGCTGGTTATGGAAATTGGGGGGGACCCCACATCGTTTTTTTTCTGAAAATTTGTTTAGTGAGAATCTGCACATGGGCATCCACTGTAATCATTACAGGAGGTGCCCACTGTAGGATTCTCAATAAATTAATGATTTTCAAAAAAAATAAACGACGTGGGTCCCCCCATTTTTCATAACTAGCCAAGGTAAAACCAACAGCTGCAGCCTGATACTATCATGACGAAAAGGTCCATGGATACTGGTCCCTTCCTATTCTAAGAGTACCAGCCGCCACAATAGCGGACCCTCACATTAGAGGGTCCACTTCTGATGGTTACCCAGCGTTTCCCGGTATCCCTGGTGCATTGAGTATTGAGTTCATAGTGACACGGGGTTATTGTCTGCCTTTTGGTGACAAAAACTGCCGCAGGCTGACACCAAGCCCGAGCGATAGTAATGAAGAGGCGTCCATGAGACACCTCCACTACTATCACTGGAAAAAATGGGAAAAAAATAACACAGAAACAAAATAAAAAAGCACTTTATTTAAATAAACTCTCCCTGACCTAGCCCCTCGCTGACCATGTTAGTTTAGAAATAGATGCTACGCTGGTCCAACGTAGTCTAACAAATCCAATAGTATTATACTCCATCCCCTGCACCCCTGAAGGTCACGGCTGTGGCTGATCATCTGGGGGTGCAGGGAATGGACCACAATCTCTGGGGGGTTGGTCTTCTGTCTCCCCCCAGGAGATTGTGCTGTAAGCTGTGGCCTTTACCTCCTCTTTCACCCCTGTGGCCTAGTGTCAAGCCAAAATACAACCCTCACCTAACACTCTATGACCCCCTGACCACTGCCTTTTGCCCCATACTCCCCTACTCCTCCTATCACCATATGAGAAGTTTGTAAAGAGGTGGGAATTGGTAGGGAGGTGCTGGAAAAGTGCAGAGTCTAATATGTTTGTGTGGTTAATTCTGCAGGCATGAGACCGGGAGAAGTCGTCATGGCGATATGGAAGGAATGGAGAAAGGGAACGACTCCCAACAGAGAAGACGTCACCTGTGAGTCACTAAATTGTATTGTACTGTCATCACTTATATGTCTGCAGAGCCTGTGTACAACTGCTATCTACCCCCCATATGGTCACTGTATGGTGGTATATACAGTCTGCAGAGCCTGTGTACAACTGCTATCTACCCCCATATGGTCACTGTATGGCAGGAATGTTGGTAAGAGTGTAATGGTTTATATTCAGGATCAGTATGGCTGTATTATTCAGTCACTATGTGATGGTGATATGTGGTCATGGTGTTGTGGTATTATTCCGTCACTATGTGGTGGTGATATGTGGTCATGGTGTTGTGGTATTATTCAGTTACTATGTGGTGGACATATGTGGTCATGGTGTTTTGGTATTATTCAGTTACTATGTGATGTTGATATGTGGTCATGGTGTGGTGGTATTTTTCAGTTACTATGTGCTGGTGAAGTTGTCATGGTGTGGTGGAATTATTTGATCTCTGTATTGCGGTATCATTGATAATAATAATCTTGGTGTGGTCAGTAACAGTACAGGGATATTTGTTCCCTGTACAGCGGTATTATGTGGTCACTGTATGACAATTATATAGCGGTATCATCCACAGAACATTGTCTTACAGCTATTTGTATGGATTTCTGTATATACTGTACATTACTATATATAAATACATATTTACAGGCCCTAGTGGTGCTGCTGTTGTGTTGGCGCTGATCTTCTGGAGGGGCGGGGCATGATTTTGTTTGGGGGGCGTGGTTATAGGCGTGTCCTGGTGTGATTTCATTTGTTTGGGTGTGGTCCGAGGTGTGGCCTGATGTGATGTCATTTATTTGGGTGTGGCCAGAGGCATGGCTAATGTGTCCCTATTTGCAATCTCTAAATGTTGGGAGGTATGTGAATGGTGTGTGATGCTCCAATCAGGGAGGTCAATGTGCAGTGGCTATACTGAAGTGCTGACCTCTTGACTATTGCACGACAAGAATATAATTATGTTAAATGCATGCGCACTAGTCAGGATGACAGCGCTTCCACAGTATATTGTGGCCTCCTGCTGCCTTCCCAAAACAGAATATCACACTATTACATACTCTGTGACCTTCATTTAGGAGAGGGATGTCTGAGGCAAAAGTAAGGAACGCTGGCATTCTGACGAGAGTGTATGCGCTGAAGATAACTACAAAGAGAAACCATATAATAACCAACCTCTGATTAACTTAAAGGGGTTGTCTCACTACAGGGATTGCTTTTTATGTTTAAGATCTTGCAAAAACAAGTCACTTTGCAATATATGTCCTTTAACAGTGTCCTACCTATTCTGAGATATCCCCTCTTGTTTGGGCTGCATCAGCTCCTCAGGTCGCTATAGCCACAGACCTGTTTGATCTATCCTGATAGGCTGCCAGCACTGGTTGCTTTAGCTACAGACCTGGCTCCTACTGCAGCCTAGTGGTAGACGGTAAACACGTCCCCTGAATTCAAAGTGAAACCAAGAAAATAGGACTGAGGTGAGATGAATCAATGTAGTGAGACAACCCCTTTAACACAAACTTTCACAATCAAGAGGAAACAATATAATAATTCATATCCTTTATTAATTATACATTAAAAAATAGACATATATTAAAATACGATAATGGGAATGGTAACACATACCGCAGGGATAGTTCTTACAGATACATATATATACACCATTATTAAGGTCTATAGTCACATGTTAAAGGTAAAAAAAAAAAAAACAGAATTAGACTAGTGCATCTAAAGTGCCACATGTAATCGGTATATATACCGAATGGGTAATATCATTGCACCACATTGATTGTTTATTTATGATGAAATTTATATGGATAAATCATTTATTTGTATGAGATCTATTTATACTGTACATATGCACTTACACTTTGAGAGTTTTGATTTCATATTTATATATATTTATACATATGGCACTTTAGATGCACTTGTCTAATTTTGTTTTGTTTTTTTGTACCTTTAGCATGTGAGTATAGATCTTAATCATAGCGTGTGTATATATATATATATATATATATATATATATATGTGTATATATATATATATTATATATATATATTTGTATTATATATATATATATATGTATTATATATATATATATATATATATATATATTTCTAAGAATATCCCTCCGGTATGTGTTACCATTCCCATTATCGTATTTTAATGTATGTCTATTTTTTAATGTATAATTAATTAAAGGGGTTGTCTCGCTACAAAGAATAGCTTTCAAATTGTAGGGAACACAAAATAAAGACATTTTCCAAATATATTGCATTGTTCCTCTGTTTTCCCTAAAGAGATACAAGTGAATTTATTACCTCCATGGCTATTTCAGTTCCCTCAGTAACCGACCTGTAAACAAATCTCCCCAGGCTGTTTGTTCAATGAGATAACAGAGAGTGAGTCATCACACAGGTCAGCAGTGTCAGTCAGTGTCCTGTGCTGCCAGACAGTAAAAAGCTTGATTTATCTCAAGTAAACAGCTCTGTAATTAGGGCTTTTGTTTTGGGGATCAGATAAGAAGTCCTGCAAGTAGTTTGAGAAGCTAATCTAATCTAATTAGCATCTGAAAGCACGGAGCTTATGCTGTACAAGCATGGAGTTTATGCAAATTAGTCTGAACCAGGAAGTGACAGAGAATTTCTTTCATGCATTCTTTGAAACCCTGTGGAGAGACAACTCCTTTAAGGATATGAATTATTATTTTGTTTCCTCTTGATTGTGAAAGCTGAGAGATAATTAGGTAGTAGACGTTCGCTGCAGTCAAGAGACTGACACAAACCAACATGCCCATTTAAGCATTAAGGGATGACCTTCCATTCAAACTACAGATATTAACAGAACGGCATCACTTGTGGCCAGACTGTCAATGATGTGCAGACAGTAAGGAACAGAATTTATACTGTATGGTTTTACAAAATATACTATTTATACCCTTGTGGATTGCAATAAATGAACCAGACAGCCCCATTGAGGTCAATATTATGGCGGCGACACTCAGATTTTGTTTGGTTCTACTGAAGTAAAAAAGAAAACCTCCACTATAGAACTCAGGTTGTCTGAAACCTAAGGGTCTGAGTGCTGCCACAAAATACAGACTCTATAGTTCATTTGTATTAAAGGGGTTGTCTCACTACAAGGATTGCTTTTATGTTAAAGATCTTGCAAAAACAGGTCACTTTGTAATGTATGTCCATTGACAGTGTCCTACCTATTCGGAGATAACCCCTCTTGTAGGAGCTGCATCAGCTTCTCAGGTCGCTATAGCTACAGACCTGTTTGATCTATTCTGATAGGCTGCCAGCACTGGTTGTTATAGCTACAGACCTGGCATCTACTGCAGCCTAGTGGAAGCCAGTAAACACGCCCCTGAATTCTAAGTGAAACCAAGAAAACAGG
>JAODAL010062426.1:0-19759 GCA_025379985.1 Phyllomedusa bahiana | reverse complement strand
AGTTGGATTATTGACCGCCCCAATAGTCAAATACCTCAAGCCCTTGACATACCCTCCAGGGGAGAGCCCCTGGTGTTTTCCCCGTTTGGGGTGTTGACCTGTCAGTTCGGGGTCAAGTCCGCGTTAAATCCCCACGTTATAAGGTTAGAGTGCTTTTCGTAATGAAAAAAATCGTAAGATGGGCAAAAAACTCTGTTCCCTCCACATGGTGCATAGACGTTACATAGTGTATACGTGGTGTTTGCAATACGTACCCTTAGGTATATGAATCTGCCTTCAGGGTCAACAAACTTATCCTCTATAGACTGGTCCCCTTCCTAAAAGTAATTGCCACCCCTCTAGATTTTGAGTGGTAATTTGCCAGAATTGGCGTGTCTAACCAGGGGGCCTTAATTGGGATGAATCTATCTTTTTGCCAATGCGTTTCTTGTAGGAAAAATACGTCTGCTCTTGTGCGTTTCATGTGTGTCATTACTTGTCTTCGCTTTTCTGGGGTATTTAGTCCTGCCACATTCCAGGATATCAACTTGAGTGGCACTGCCGAAGACCCAGCCCCGCCTTCCACCTTAGGACTACTCATCCTGTGTCCCAGTGTGGAAATTGCAGGAGCGAGAATATCGCAGTCCAAAAAACACGAGGGGCGTCCCAGCGAGCGCCCCCAAGTTCCCAACCTAGCGGGGAGGTGAGAGCCACTCACCACCTGTCGACCCAAACATCCCCCAAAATCCTCCCACCCTTTTTTTTTTTTTAAGTAAGGTGGGGTGCGCCCCGTCGAGCCAGCTGTTCTAAGTGGAAACCCTCGTTTGCTTTCGGTTATTTTTATGTCCCCATTTCTTTTGCCTCCTTTCTTTCTTTCTTTTTTTTTTTCCCTGTTTTTTCTCTAAGGTTTGTATAAGAGGTCACGTATTGATTCTCCAGGCAACGGCTCCGCTTGCGGGAAGCTTACATGCCATCGCCCTATCTTTTTTAGAAAGTTGTCTAGGATATGAACCACCTTGCAGTGTCTCAACCTTTCTCTGACATTTGCGTTTGCCCACGGGTTGGGATGGGTCAGGGGGAAAAAAAAAAATGTACTCTGTACCCCATTCCTTATTTTTATGTATCACTGCAATCTGATGACTTGTTGCAATAAGTGACTTTGTACTTTCATGTTTTTGCTACTCAAATAAAGATGTTTGAATTAAAAAAAAAAAAAAAAGAAAAAGTATATGGAGCAGGCAGGATAGAAAGTATATGGAGGAGGCCGTATAGAAAGTATATGGAGGAGACAGAAGGAGGCAGTATAGAAAGTATATGGAGGGGCAAAATAGAAAGTATATGGAGGAGGGTTTTTATTTTAAAAGTATAGGGGTGAGACAGATAAAAAAGTATATGGAGGGGGGAAGTTTTAGAAAGATATGGAGGGGCAAAATAGAAAGTTTATAGGGCGGGGGCAGTATAGAAAGTATATGGAGGAGGCAGTATAGAAAGTATATGGAGGGGGCAGTATAGAAAGTATATGGAGGGACAAAATAAAAGTAAAATGGGGGGCAAAATTAAAAAGGGTATATGGAGGGGGGGCCGTATAGAAAGTATATGGAGGGGGGCAGAAAAAATTTGTATATGGGGGGGCAAATGGGAAAGGGAATTATGGAGGGGAAGTATAGTAAGTATATGGGGGCAGAATGGGAAAGTAAAAGGGAGGGGGCCAGTATAGAAAGTATATGGAGGGGCAGAATAGGAATTTATATGGAGAAGCAAAAATAGAAAGAAATATGGGGGGGCCCAGTATAAAAGGGGAGTAAAATGGAGGGGCAAAAATAGGAAGTATAGGGAAAGGGGGCAGTAATAAATTAAGGGAAATAACAGAATAGAAAGTATATAGGGGAAAATTTTATAGAAAGTATTTTGGGGGGGGCGGGAAAAGAAAGTATAGGAGGGGGCGAATAGAAAGAAATATGGGGGGAGAAGTATAGAAATTTATATGGGGGGAGGCAAAAAAATAGAAAGAAATATGGGGGAGACAGAATAAAAGTAAAAGGGAAAGGAGAAGTATAGAAATTAATTGGGGGCGGGGCCGGAAAAGTCGAGCGGGATGGAGTTTTGAGCTTGGAGCCCCCCATAAAAGGGGCCCTAAAAATTCAGCAAAAAAACCCTAAATTTTTTGGCCCCCTTCCATGGGTAAAAGGGGGGACTTTTAACCGCAGAAGACTACCCCGGCAGCTTCGCGGGGCCCCGGGGACAGCCCTAGAGGGCCTTTTCCTTCTCGGGGCTCAGCCAGAGCAGGTCCCGCGCCGGGCTCGGGCCTGGGCGCCATTACCTCGGGGGTTTCCCGGCGGGGCGAAAAGAAGGCCCGACTTTTCCCCCGGCACCGCCGCGCAGACTCCCCTCTCCCAGGGGCTGCCACCCCAACGCCGCCCGGGAACCAGAGCTTTTGCAGCACCCTGGGGTTCACCTGCCCGAGACCGGCCGGGAGAAAAGGGAACCCCCACAGCTACTCCAGGTACCTGCCGCTCCCTCCCCCCCCGGCCATTTTGGGTTTTTAAAGGCTCCCCCTTTCCCCTCGCTTCGGGGCAGCGGACATACGCACCCTTGGGGGCCCCGGGGCCACAAAACCCTCCCCCAACAAGGCTAAAGGGGCCCTAACACTGCCTTAAACCAAGGGGACATGGGCCCACGGGGGACCCAGATGGAGCACTAAAGGGGGGCAAGGGCTCTTAAAACCTCAGGCCCCACCCCCCCCCATCCTGCAGCGGGGGAGTTCACGCAGCTTAAAGCCCGGGGGGCGGGGCTCTCCTGCTCCCTTGCTGGCACTTCCATACCCCTTTTTCCTAACCCGCCCCTCCACCTTTGGGCCGAGAGGATGATGCAGCTCCCGGAAAGGGGTGAACTGAGGGTTTCTATTTTTCTGATGTTACAGCACCTTTTAAAAGGGGGAATCTCACCCCCTTAGACAAATTTCAAGGCAAATAAGCGCCCCGGGTAGAGCAGCTGGGGGGATGACCATGCGATACGCCCAAATATTTGCCCCCAAGCCCAAACCCTCCCCCTTTTCACAAAAAATATCCCCCCTATGCAAGAAATGGCGCCCATCTTAAAGGACCTGGAAAAACCGGGGGTCGCGCAGCAATTTTGGTATTGGGGGCCCTTTGCCGGAGCCCCAGGGGAGGGAGATATTCAAGCAAACTTTGGGGACTCTTTTTTTTTTCCCAAAGTTTTGGGGGGGGACTTTTTCCCCCCCTACTTTTAAAAGCTGGACAGGGCCCACAGGCATTGCGCCCAAGGGGGTTCTTCCCCAAAAAACCCGGGGATGTCTTTCTGTTTGGGCTTTCATGACTACCAATTGAAGGAGGCGGTCATGGAAAAGGCTAGGGGTTTTAGCTCCATAAAATTTTCCAGGGTTTTTCAGTCCAGCTCTTCCGGGGACCTGTCTTGGATAAACCCCCCAGAAGCGCCGGCGCTTGAAACCCCCCTTCTTCTAAACCCTTTCAGGAAAAAACCGCATACCGTTTAATGGAAACTTCCCTTTTCCCTATCTCAGGGCAAAGGGGCGTTCTCCCATGTTGAGATCTTCCCAAGACCCCCCGGATTCTGCCAAGTCCTTCAGATCCGGTCCCCAAAGGGTTTTGATGATTGGGACCTCTTTATTCCTGCTCCCCCCTTCCCCCCAGTATGGCAGAAGGCTTCTGGGCCGCAGGGGGGGCCGGCAGGAAAAACCCTCATCCCCCTCCACGCCCTCGCGGTTTTTCCTACCCGCTGGGAGTGCCCTCCTGAATAAAAAGGGGACTCAAAAAGGATGCATGGGGACCCCTCCTTTTTTCTGCAGGGGGGCCAGGTTTATTGTTATAAAGGGGCCAATTTTTTTTTGCTTTAGGGTTTTGTTAGGGGTTATTAAAAGTTCACCCCTAAGTATTTTTGATGGCTCTTCCATGGGTTTGTGTTAAAACCCCATTCCGTTATTACAAACCCCCCCTCCCCCTTTTTAGGTGGTAGTAAACTTCGGGTTCCCCCTTTGGTATAGGGGGGGTGGGTCCGATTGAACTTCCTTTTGGGGGGTTTTTAAATTTGGGCCCCATTAGTGTAGCTTTGCTTCACGCACCTCTTACCCCCCGGGATTTGAGACTTGGGGAGTAAAGGGGGTACCCCTTCCCCCCCCTCTCTCTAGCCCGGAAATCACCTTTGGTCCCCTGGGGATATTCTACGTTTTTGGGTTTTTTGTTAAGTGTCTGCGCCCTTGCCCTTGTCCATACCCCTTCCTCTTGTCCCTTTTTCCCCAAAGGTTGTCCAATCCTATTTGGAGGTTCTGCACTTTTTGGGGCCCCCTCGTTGGATACCTCTTACCCCCCCTGCCTATTTTTAGCCTCGGAGCCCCCTCAGGGGGGTCGGGCCCCTCCCCAAAGGTTGGGATCCTCACCTTAAAAGTAAAAGGGCCAAAAATTCTAACGCAAACGAAGCTTGGCCCTTAAAGAGAATTAAGGGGCATTGGGGTGACAAATTTTTCCCTTTGCGGGAGACACATTTAAATCCCCTGGGAGTCTTTTGTTTTCCCGGTCAACACCGGGTTTCCCCGGCCCACATTTAATGCACATGGCCGTCCAGAAAAACCCGGGGGTAGCTATAAGGCCCTCAGGAATTTAACCCTGTGCGGGGTTGGGCAAGTCAAAACCCCTTGACCCAGCGGGTCGTTTTTTTCACCCCCCCTTCAGGGCTTCCCCCTACACAAAAACCCTATTCTGTTTTTGGGCCAATGTTAACCCCAAATGTTGTTTCACCCCTACCCTTTTTAAAAAAGGGTTTTAAAAAAACTCCTGGTTTCCCCCCCTGGGCAGTCTTGGGGGGAGGGGATTTAAACCTTAGTGTTCCGGAGGTTTTGGATCGCTGTGGGGGTAGGGGGGTGGTCGGGGGGGTTTTGCCCAAATGGCCAGATCTCGGCTGCCTTTCGTAACTCATCAGAGGGCGGGGCCCTTGTTGATTTTGGGGCGGGTTAATCATCCCAAGGGATGAGATTAAAACCTTCAACCCCCCCCCCCAAAAAAAACACACCAGGCTGGCTATTTTTTTTGGGAACATCCCCGAATTGCGGGAGGGTGACGGGTACGAAAAATTGACCCGATCCCTGGTGGGAAAACCACGCCCCAGCCCAAGGGTCGCCCTAGTTTTTCGGGCCCCCCACACCCAAGGGTAAATTCATTGGAGACTGAATGAACCCCTTTTAACAAAAACCCGACCTAAGAGAGAACGGGGGAAAAATCCCGACAGCCAAATTTTTTGAGCCCAATGTGGGCTGGGTTTTTTTCCTCTGTGGCAAACCCCTGGGGGAAATCCCTTTTAAGGCTGTTTTTAGGGGTGGTGCTTTGCCCTGGGCTCCAGAGGTTAAGGGGGAAATTATGAGTTGGGGAAAGGGCCCTCTGAGGAGTCGTCCCCAGACACTCAGAGACAAATTGTACCCGACACAACACTGTCTACCTGAGGCACATAGTTGCTATCCGAAAGGAGCTCAAAGATATCGGGTTTGCTCACGGAAAAACTACTTTATAAATCTAAGCAAAAGGGATTTTGAGCATGGGAACAGGCGCACACAATGGTTTGGGTAGGAACTAAAAGAAAGGAATGTGTTTCCCCCATGCCGCAGGGTCCCGAAATGGGGGCACTCTTTTTCTATGATCCCCAAAACGATTGTGGGTATATTCTCCGGGGTTTTTCCCCCAATCCAAAACTCTCCCCACGGGGCCCCCGGGGGAGGAGGGAAGGGGAAAAAAAACCCTATTAGGGATTTCTTACAGCATGCCCCCTGCCCAAGCTCCCCCCCGGAAGCGTCTGACTCCCCCTTTTGCCCCCCATTACAATAGAAGAGCTGTTTGGGGGTGATGAAGGAGGGTCCCCTTTAAAAGGTCCCCCCGGGCCAGAAGGGCCCCCCATATTAGTAAATTTTTAAACCTTTGCGGAGTCCTACCCCCGTCATTTCTGTCTCTCTTCAATTTTCCCTTCCCAAAAATGGCAACCCCCCTCCCCCCCCTTTTATGTCACACTCACAACCCCCACACTCACTTCACAAGGCGGGGGAAAGGGCCCCGGGGGATAGTTTCGAGCTATAGGGCCCTTTTTGCCCTCCTGAACTCGGACCTAAAAATTTTTTCCCAAACTGGGTGGGCCAAAAAGGTTTTGGGGGTGTGGCTGCCCCCGCTGGTAAACAAGGACCAAGTGGGGTTTTTCCCCTTTCCCCTTTAAGGGGGGGGCAACCCCCAGAAAAACTATCGACCTGATCGAGGTTTTCAATGCTCAAAACGGAGAAAAGGGGCCTTTTCCCTTAGCCCCGGATGAGAAAGGCCTTTGACCGGGTGGGGGGGGGCCCCCTTCCCTTAAAAACTTTTTTCCAATTTTGGCCCTTTAAAAGGGCCATTCATGACGGCGATTAGAGGCCTTTACACTTCTCCTCCCGCGGCGCCAAAACTGCCCCCCCACACATCCCAAAAAGTTTCCAGATTAAAAAAAGGGGGACAAGACAAGGGTGCCCGCTTTTCCCCCTCCTGTTTGTCCTTTTCCCTAAGCCCCTACGGGAGCGATTAGGGCCCCCGGCCCCATAAATTTAAGGGGGGGAAGGGTGAAGGATAAGGAGTTTTAAACCCCCTTATTTGCCCATACCCCTTCCTCCTAACACTGAAAAAACCCCACATATCCCCTTCCCTCCCCCACATACTTCTTAAGGGGCGCTTTTTGCGCTCTCTCAGGGGACAAGGTCAAGCCCCAAAAACGGGTTTTCTCTCCCCATTAATTTACCACCGGAGGAGGTAGACCGTCCCCCAGCGTAATTTTCCCCTTTAAATTTGGCCCCCCAATCCCTTTTAAAAACTTAGGCGTTTTGATAACGGATAAATTTACACCCCTACCAGGCTAATTTCCCGTCGCTGTTTAGGGGGGTTGAATTTTCTTCTTTGTAAATTTGGGAGCCCCGCCTATCTAGTTTTTTGGGAGGATTAAAGCGGTTAAAATGGGCAATTTTGCCCCAAAATCTTATATTTTTTTGAGACACTCCCAGTGCCGGTTTCCCCCTTTCGGGGGTGAGGTCTCTTCCGGCCAAACCTCCCTACACTTTATTTTTGGGCTCGGGGCAGACACCGAGTGGCAAAGGATGTCTTTAAAGCGAGTAAGGGGGGGGGGGCCTTTGGGGGGTAAACCCCAAATTCCTCCCCCTTTTACTGGGGGACCCATCTCCCCCGTATTCCGGCATGGTCGCCTGAGAAACAAACTCCAAATGGAAAGGGGAAAATAGAGAACTCTGGGTTTGCTCCGATTTTATCCTAAATTTGTTCCCCTGGCACTTAGGCCCCTCCCCTACAGACCCCCCCTGTTAGGTCCCCATCGGTTCACTCTTTGTGTCTGGCAGCCCTGCAGAGACCAGGGTTTCCCTTTTGGGTTCCCCAGCTTTTCCTATGGGCGTCATTCGGGGTGCCCCAAACCCCTTTCCCACCCCCTAGTTCCTCGGGGTTTTTCGCTCGGCCATGGGTGGGGGGAGATCTGTTCCGCTTTCAGACATTGTGGGGTTTCCCGGGAAGGAGGCCCTTTTTTCCTTTGAGGTTTCTCCAAGGGAAAAGCATGGGCCTCCCGGGAACCCCCTAGATTCCAATATCTCCCCGATTAATCATCTCCCTTTTCCCCACTTTATTTGGGACTTCAATTTTTCTCCCCCCCTACCCCCTTTTAGCGCCCTGGCCAAAAACCCGGGGCCCCTTTCAGGGGGTTTTATCTCCTCTTTAAAAAACGCTGTTGAAATGAAGCCCGGAAGGGGAGCCCCCGAAAACCCCAAAAAATGACAAAATGGGAAGCCTACCCCAGGCAAAACCGGTTCCCCCATTCTATTGGCAGGGGCATATGGGGAAAGGGGAGCGGGAAATCCTCGATTCGTGGGGCCCCGAAGGGGAACTTTTTACAAGATCCTTTTTCATTGGTATCATACCCCCCGATCTTCTCCACAGGTGGTTTTCCCCCAAAAAAAAAAAAAAAAAAAAAAAAAAAAAAAAAAAAAAAAAAAAAAAAAACCCCGTCGGTTGCTGGAGAAAGTGGCAAAAGCCAAACCGGGAAACCCCCCCCCACAATTCTGGGAAATGTCAGTCCCGGGGCCATTCTGGGGGGAAGTGAAGGGCCTTTTGGGTAGGGGCCCCAAAGTGGAAATCCCTCTCGACCCTTGAGAACCCACTGAGTGGCCCGGGCGATGGTCTCCCAAAGGGTCAAAGCCAGACTGAATTTTCATGTCCTCACAGGGAAAGGGGCTTTATATCGGGGAGATGGGAAACCCAAAATAAATCCCCCCCAAAGGTTTTGATTTTGCCCCCGAGAAGGGAGGGGATTCGACGTATATACCGACGGGGTGTTCTACATAATCAGGGGGGGACCCGTTCGGGGAAAGTATGGGCTATTTGGGATTAAAGCTTTTGATATCGAGGAGTGGTTTGCCTAATTTTTTCCTTTCCCCCCCCTCCCCCCCTTTGTCTGTCCTTGTCTTGTGTTTTTTTAAACTTCTAAAAATTCAAGAGACTGCCCTTTAAATACCCTCTGGTTTATCTTCCGTAATGTGGGCCCCGGGGCTTTCCCAGGCCCTACATACTGGGGGGGGGGCCCCTTTTTTCGTTGTTTACCCTTGGAAAAGGGGGATGGGGGGAGCCTGTCTCTCCTTCATCTATGCAAACCTACACGGGAATTACGTTTCCCCTTCCCGGGCCCAGTTGACACGGTTTGGGCATGTGTTTTCACGTAGTAGGGTCAAACAAAAAATGCCCTCCACTTTGGGGGTTTACTAGATTCGTTTGGGAAGGCCCCCTCCCGCGGTAAATGGACAAAGTGGCAATTTTGGGCCCTTTAAAACCTTGTTATTTACCTTTTTCATTATAGGACTTGGGGGGGGGTGTTTTAATCGCGTGGGCACACGAAAAATTTTGAAAAAGGCCCCCCCCCCTTTTTCCCCGATACCCTTGGGCCCCTGCGTTAAATTGTTTTTTTGTTTACTGATGTAAATTCAAAATTTTTGAATAAAAATACAGTTACAAAAAAAAAAAAGAAAGTATATGGAGGGAGCAAAATAGAAAAATATATGGAGGGGCCAAAAGAAAATAAAATGGAGGGGGCCTATTGAAAGTATAAAGGGGGGGCAAATTTGAAAAACATATGGAGGAGGCAGTATAGAAAGTATATGGAGGAGGCAGTATAGAAAGTATATGGAGGGGCAGTATAGAAAGTTATGGGGGAGGCATAAAGAAAATAAAGGAGGAGCAGAAAAGAAAGTATATGGGGGAGGAAATAAAAGAAAATAAATGGAGGGGCCCGAATAGAAAAATAAATGGAGGGGGAAATAGGAAATAAAATGAGGGGGAGTATAAAAGTATAAAGGGGGAAAAAACCCCAAATTTGGAAGTATAATGGAGGAGGGAGGGATAGAAAGTTATAGAGGGGGGGAGAAAAAGAAAGTATATGGAGGAGGCAGAATAGAAAGTATATGGAGGAGGCAGTATAGAAAGTATATGGAGGGGCAGAATAGGAAGTATATGGAGGGGGCAGTATATAAAGTATATGGATGAGACAGAATAGAAAGTATATGGAGGGAGAAGTATAGAAAGTATATGGAGGGGCAGAATAGAAAGTATATGGAGGGGCAGAATAGAAAGTATATGGAGGGGGCAGTATAGAAAGTATATGGAGGAGGGGAGATAGAAAGTAAAGGAGGAGACCCGAATAGAAAGATAAAGGAGGGAGAAGTAAGAATGAAAAAGGGGAGAAATATAGAAAGTATATGGAGGGGGCAATATTGAAAGTATATGGAGGGGCAGGATTTAAAAAATGGATTTGGGGAGGCGTATAGAAAGTATTTTGTGGGGGGCAGTTTAAAAAAAGTAAATGGGGGAGCAGAATTTTTAAAATATATGGGTTGGGGAAAAAATTGGAAATATATTTGGGGGGGGGCAGCTTGAGGTTTTAAGGAGGGGGGCAGTTAGAAAGGGATATGGAGGGGGAAGTATTTTAAAAATATATGGGGGAGGCAGTATAAAAAAGGGATAAAGGGGGGAGGGGAAAAATAGAAAGGGTTTTGGAGGAAAAAACAGTATAGAAAGTATATGGAGGGGACCACATAAAAAGTATATGGAGGAAGGGATTTTAGAAAAATATATGGAGGAGGCAGAATAGAATTTTAAAAGGAGGGGACATTAAGAAAGTTTTTGGAGGAGACAGTATGAAAGTTATGGGGGGGCAGTGGGAGTATATGGAGGGGCAGTATAGAAAGTATATGGAGGGGCAGTATAGAAAGTTTATGGAGGAGGCAGTATAGAAAGTTTTTTTAAATGGGGTATCGTTCTTTATAGCTACTTCCCGATCTCTTACCCACTTATTAGGCTTTATAGCCGGGTTTACTCACGAAAGTTTAGTTTTTATCTCCCCCACTAAAAACGATTGGGTCTTGATCCCGGGCCTTCATTTATCCGGGTGCCCTGCAAATAGAGGTAGTTTTGCCTGCGGGCAACCGTAGTGCCCCAAGGGGTTTTTTCTTTCTCTCTTTTGCTCCTTTTCAGTCTCTATCGACCCCGGGGGCCACCCTGGGACCTAAACCCCTGTTTTCGGGGGGTAAATAGTTTCCCCCCTTCCTCCTCCCCCAGCTGGGAAAGGAAAGTTTTTGGGGGAGTTGTTCTTCTTCCTTCCCTACCTAAGGCGTCTTGGGCCTTGTAAAATTCCAGTTGGAATGTTTTTTACATTGTTTTTTTTTTTTTTGTTGTGTCTTATTAGTGCTTTCCCCTTGCTTTTCCCCCACCCTTTTGTCTTATGTTGAGAGGAATATGTGCTTACGGATTTACTCCACGACCGGAGCGCGGTGCACGGGGTGAGGGGGAATCAGCTTTTTTTTACTCTGAACAATGTTTGACTATATCTTAAATGTTAAGGGTCAAAATTCAAACCCCAAGGGAGACTGTTTTTGACCGACCTTAAGCGTTAAAAGGCCAAATAGTTTTTTCCTACAAAAAACCCCACTTTAACAAAGCGTAATTTACTTTTGCAAAACCCCTTTCCCCCGAGGCCTATAAGGCCCCTTCACATAGGAAAAAGAAGGCCGGGGGCACTGCTTTTGCTCCCGTCAATGCCCTTTTTCAGGTGCAGAATTCATTTCAGACCTAAAGGGCCGCTTTTTGTTTACTAACGGGCCTATTGGGGGTCCTTTTGATCTCTGTAATTTTTTCCCCCAAAATACCCCCGGGTCAGGTTCCTGAGAAAAAATTTTGGGGAAAAAGTATCCAATCTCTCTACGGGTTCCCCCTTCTAGTTGGGGGGGTGACTTCAATTGTTCTTCTCGGAAAACGGAAAATTGTTGTTACAAGGAAAAAGTTACACCCACCCCTGAAGGCCCTAGCTAAGAATTTCAGAAAAATTATACGGAGCTTTGATCTGACGACTTAGGGGTATTCCCCAAAACCCAAAATGAGAAGCATACATTTTATTCCCCCCTTTTGGGCCCCCCCCATTCGCGTCCGACTTTTCTTTGGGAATTTTTCCCCCATCCTCGTAAATTTAGTCCCCGCAGAAATTCCCCCCTTTACTGGTCGGTCACCCGCGTTGAGCTTTCTCTAAACCTGGGGGGAAACCCCCTACAAAGAAATCCATGGCCCCCTTATTGAAATCCCCCCTAAAAATCCCCCAACATGGGAAAGTTAGGGGCAGGCCCATCAAAGATTACTTTCAAGAAACCTGGTTGGGCACCTCCCCCCCACGTTTGGGAACACACGGGGCGGTGACCCTGGTCACTGTTTTGCCTTAGGACCCGGGTTAAGGAATGCGGCTCTGAGTGTCAATGCTTCGACATGCCTCAGACCCCTTAAAACCCCCCTAGTAATCACCCCCACCAGACAATACCCCGAGAGGTTGTGAAATTCGACCCAAAAAAGAGGGATTGGAAGTGTCTAAAACTGAAAAATTGTTAGTCACAGTGACAGCGTTATATTTCCAAGCCAAAAAAGGCCCCACACCATGTAGCCGGTGCTCCGAGAGGAGACCTTTAGCAAGGAAACCGTATTTCCCTAGAAAAGCCAAGGGGCAAATTTTGACCCCCAAGGTTTCTCAGATCTTCCATTTACTACGCTAACTCTAAAACCCCCCGGTTTCACTGTTAATTTGCTATCGGCAATCAGATGCCTTACAGGAATTTCGTCTTCCTGTAACCTTCCCCCTCCCAGCTGGGCGATGAATACCCTTTAAACGCCCGTCAAAATTTGGGGGAGTCGGGGAAAACCCCAAAAAAACCTACCCCAAAAAATCCCCAGGGGCCGGCGGGTACACGTACTTATATCAGCCCTTCTCCCCCCCAATTTGGAAAGCCCGTATGGTGGAAGTGTTCAACTCATTCTTGAAGGGTAGCACTTCCCCCCATCCAGCTTCACCCCTACAAAACCCCTTATTCCCAAAACCCAAAAAAGCCCACTTGACGCGCAAATTACCCCCTATCCCCCTGCTAAATGCTGACGTAAAAATATTCCCCCAAATTTTGGCCCCCGTTTATTTACTGCGCCGAGATTAATCAAAAAGCCCAAAAGTGGGTTTTGTTTGGGCAGACAGAGGCTGATAAACTAGAGGGGGAAAAGCCCTGATTGACATGCGCTAGGAGACGGGAAACCCACCCTTTTATTTAAAACCTGAGCGGGAAAAGGCTTTGATGCCTAAACTGGAAATTCATTCTGAAGCCTTGAAAAAGTTTGGTTTCGGGGCCCCTTCCTAAAGCCCTTATCTTATACTCCCCCCCCTCGGAAACCCCATTGTTCCCTCATGCTAAAACCCCCCCCCTGATCAAACTAAAAAATGGCACCCGACAAGGGTGCCCCTTACCCCCCAATGATTTTGTCTTGTGTATTGAACCGTTAGCGGGGGCCATACGCAAAAATCCGGCATCACGGGCTTCGAGTCCGAGACAGGGATTTTAAAAAATTTTACTCTATGCAACGAAACTTTTGATCAACCCAAATTTTCATACTCACCCAATTTCAATCTCTCTAAACTACTCGGGCTCCTACGGGGGTATAAAGTCAAACCAACTAAAACGGGGGCGCTGCCTTTTTAATATCCCCGGGTTTTCTCATTGGAAAATGTACAATCGGGAAATTCGGGTCAACTGGAAAAAGATCTCTGAGGTATTTGGGATCAACTTTAACCAACATACCCGCACTGTTTTCAAGCAACTACCCCAATAAATTCCCGGGAAATACACCGGTTACTAAGTAGATGGCACGCCCCCACCAAATTTTGTCTTAGGCAGAATAGCAGCAATTTTAAAATGATGGCTCTCCCAAAACTGATGTATCTTCGAGAGCTACCAAATCCCCATACCAGCAAAGACTTAAAAAATCCGCAAGCTGCCTTCATGCGATTTAAGGCCCAGGCAGACACCGATTCCTAAAAACGGTCCTATTAACACCAAGACCCGGGGGGTCTCTCGGTGCCTGCTTCAAAAGTTTTATTGGGCGCGCAGCTACGAGTATCCCACTTGGGCTCGTTGTTTGCGTAGCCGGGGGATGGAACTGGAGAAAACTGTGGGGTGGGCCCCGATCCCCCCAACTCGCTCCCCGGGTTCGACCCTAACCCGGGTTGATGTGCCACGTTGGGGTCCTATGGCCGACGTGGGAAAGGGTGGAAACTTGTCAAAAAAATTCAACCTTAATTACGATATTCCCGACTCGTTTTTTTTCCCCCTATTACCGGCGCCCCATGTCCCCCGTAAACCATGGGTTAAAAGTCAGGTATTCAGGCTGGGGACATTTTTGGGGCCCCAGAATCCTACCCCTTTGAAGCCCTTAGAGAAAAATTAAGCTGCCCCCCCCAAAATTACTACACTTATTTTACAGATTAGACATTTTCTACTGATCTTGTCCCCTGTCGGTATGTGCCCCCCAAGCTTCGAGAACTAGCCGAGCAAATTCCCTACACCGGGCTGTTTTTCCTCAATTTTCAAAATCTGGGGGTCCCCCCGATTCGGTCAAAAGCCCCAAACCCTTCGTATATGAGAAAATTGGGGAAAATACCTAGGGACGCCCCTCCCCCCAGAAACATGGGAATTTCTGGAAAAGGCGCCGGTTTCCTCCTGTGTCTCCTACAAGGGGAAAAACCCAAATAACTGTTGATGCACTGGGGACCACACCCCTGTCTCCTACATACTTTCTACCCTAATGCTCTGACCCTTTGCTGGAGATGTGGAGGGACCGAGGAACCCCCGACTCTTTATTTTGGGATTGCCCAGAAAAAAAAACCCCGTGGGAAAACGTCCGGCGTTTGACCCTGCCCTCCAGGAATCAACATTCCCCTTTAAATCCAAACTTATCTACTGAAAAATCTTTCCCAGTGACAGACCCGGGCCCCCCTCAGTCCCTCTACACATATCAGCCCCCCAAGGCCTTAAAGTAAGCACGGAAATGCCAAAAAACCCCTTCAAGGGTCAGTTTATCACCCAGTGAAAGTATTTGTAAATGGAATACCCCGGCCCTCCTAACAAAGGCTTGTTAAAAATTTTTAAAAAATTGGGGAAAACCCCGGGGTTATTTATAACCTCCACCTACCCTTGACGGAGGCTCGTAAAGAGGGGCCCGAAAGGTGCTCCCCCCCTCGATTTTCCGTACCCAAAATTTTATTTTTCGGACCCAGAAGGGGGCGGGCTGGGTGCGGTTTTTCCTTTTTTTTTTTCCGGGGGGACCACTTACTAGGTACCCAACACAAAAATCTGTAGTCTCAAGACCTCAAAACAGTTTCCTCCCCCTTCTGTACCTTTTGTCTTTGTCCCCCTGTTTGTTTTTCTTTGTGTTCAAAGTCAGGTTTTTCTGAATGTCCCCCCTTTTTCTAACTAGTTACGATTTGAGGTGGATCAGGGCAGTGAGTTTTAACTCTTCCATAGTTCCACGGGTTTATTCTGTCTCCCCAAAAAATAAATGCAGAACCCCCCTTTTCAAAACAGGGCACTTTTCATGTCTTTCTACCTCAAAAAGGTTCTCTATGTCGGGACTGTTTGTCTTTTCTGTTTATTTGCCTCTATACATATGTTTGTATTGTAAAATTGTTTTATATGATGAAAACTTTAAAAAAAAACACACGTTATAAAAAAAAGAAAGTTAGGAGGAGCAGAATAGAAAGTATATGGGGGCAGTATGAATGTAGTGGGGAGCGCAAAAAAAGATATGGATGAGGAGAAAAAAGTATATGGAGGGAAGTATAGAATGATGTGGAGGGGACGATAGAAAAGTTATGGGTGAGGCAGAATGAAAGAATATGGAGGAGCGGTAGAAATATATGTTTGGGGAAAAAAAAGAAAAGTTTTGGAGGAGCAGTAAGAAAGAAAATGGGGGGGAATATAGAAGTTTAAAGGAGGGGGCAGAATAGAAAGTATATGGAGGAGGCAGTATAGAAAGTATATGGAGGGGCAGAATAGAAAGTATATGGAGGAGGCAGTATAGAAAGTATATGGAGGAGGCAGTATAGAAAGTATATGGAGGAGGCAGTATAGAAAGTATATGTGGGAGAAATCTGGAAAGGGTTTTGTGGGGTAGTATAGAAGTTATGAAAGGCAGTATAGAAGTTATGGAGGGGGGGTAAAAATTTTTTGGGAGGCAGTATGAAAAATAGGGGGGCAGAATAGAAAGTATATGGAGGAGGCAGTATAGAAAGTAAATGGAGGGAGCAGCACAGAAAGTATATGGAGGAGGCAGTATAGAAAGTATATGTAGGGGTAGTATAGAAAGTATATGGAGGAGGCAGTATAGAAAGTATCTGGAGGAGGCAGAATAGAAAGTATATGTGGGAGCAGTATAGAAAGTATATGTAGGGTTAGTATAGAAAGTATATGAAGGAGGCAGTATAGAAAGTATATGGAGGGGCAAAAAATAAAAAGGGTATTTGGGAGAAGGCAGAAATTGAAAGTATTTATTATTAATTTTTTTTATTATATTTTATTTTTTTTATTATTATTATTTTTTTTATTTTTTTTAAAGCCCCATTGACCCCCGGGCGTGACATTCGGGGGGGTTTACTTCCCATTAATAAGTCAAAGGGAGTACAGTGATATGGGATAATGAAAATTGGCAAAAAGGGGGGGAGAGAGGACCCTCCCCGGGGCGGAGGGTTACAATCTAAAGGGGGGGGGAAAGAGACGGGGAGGTGAGGGGCGGACGGGTCTTTTGGGGAAGTAGTGACAAGTTTAGTGAAGGTTTTTGGCAACCCTGAAAAAAATGGGTTTTCAGGTTGCTTTTGAAGCTGGTAAAAAGTGGAGGGGGGAGTTGAGGTTTTTGGGGAGTGGGGTTCCAGAGGGTGGGTGAACCCGGGAAAAAGTCTTGGGGGACGGTTGGTGAGGAGCTGATAAGGGGAGAGCAGAGGAGAAAGGGCCCGGGGAGGAGGGAGATTTATGGGGGAAGATATTTTGGGAAAATTTGGACAGAGTTTTTTGGGGGGGTGGAGGGCATGGGAGCCTTGTAGGTCTTTGGGGGGTTTGTTGAAATGAATTTCGTGGGGAATTTGGAAGCCAGTGAAGGGGTTTTCAGAGGGGAGAGGGGGGGTAGCGGGGGAGAGGGTGGAAAAAGACGGGCAGCAGAGTTAAGGATGGATTGGAGGGGAAACGAGGGGGGCTAGCTGGGGGCCAAAGAGAAGGTTTTTGCGTAGTTAGCGGGAGTTTACAAGGGGATTTGGCCCGCATTTTTTTTAGTGCAAGGAAGGGGATTTAGCGGATTCCAAGAGATGTTTTTTTAGGTGGAGGCGGAAGGGAGGGGAGGGCTTGGGATGTGGGGTTTGAAAGACAGAGCGGGTTAGGATTTCCCAAGACAGCGGACTTGTTTGGGGCCCGGGGAAAGTGGGAGGCCCTTGACGTAATTTGAGAGATCAGGGGGGAGGGGGAGAGTTGGACGGTGGAAAAATTTATGGTTTGTTTTGTCCAATTTTTGTTTTAGGGACGGGGATGAGAAGAAAGGGGGGAAATTTGGGGGACAGGGGCAGTCGGGATTTCCGGGGGAGAAGAGAGGTGAATCCCGGGCCCGAGATGTAGGTTGGGTATCATCAGCATACAGGTGGTAATGAAAGCCATGTGAGGCTATGAGCTGACCGAGGCCAAGGGTGTAGATATATGGAGGGGCAGAATAGAAAGTATATGGAGGGGCAGAATAGAAAGTATATGGAGGGGGGGCGTTTAGAAAATAAATGGGGGAGGGGAGACGAAAGTATATGGAGGGTGCAGCATAGAAAGTATATGGAGGGGGCGAAAAGAAAGTATATTGTGGGGGCGGATTTTGAAAGTATATGTAGGGGTAGTATAGAAAGTATAGGGAGGGGGAATAAAAAGTTATGTGGGGGGGGATGAAAGTATTGTAGGGGTGTATAAAAAGTATTGGAGGGGAAAATAAAAAGTATAGGGGGGAGCAGTTTGAAATATGTAGGGTTAGTATAGAAAGATAGAAGGAGGCATTAAAAAGTATATGGAGGGGCAGAATAGAAAGTATATGGAGGAGGCAGTATAGAAAGTATATGGAGGGGCAGAATAGAAAGTATATGGAGGGGCAGAATAGAAAGTATATGGAGGAGGCAGTATAGAAAGTATATGGAGGAGGCAGTATAGAAAGTATATGGAGGAGGCAGTATAGAAAGTATATGGAGGAGGCAGAATAGAAAGTATATGTGGGAGCAGGATAGAAAGTATATGGAGGGGCAGTATAGAAAGTATATGGAGGGGCAGAATAGAAAGTATATGGAGGAGGCAGTATAGAAAGTATATGGAGGGGCAGAATAGAAAGATTGGGGGGGGCAGCAAAAAGAAAGTTATGGAGGGTTAAAAGAAAGTATTGGAGGGGCAGAGGGAAAGTTATGGAGGGGGGAGTTCGAAAAGTTTGGGGGGGGGCAGATAAAAAGTTTTGGGAAAGGGGGGCAGTATAGAAAGTATATGGAGGGGGCAGTATAGAAAGTATATGGAGGGGCAGGATAGAAAGTATATGGAGGGGCAGTATAGAAGATATTGGGGGCGTTAAAAAATATATGGGGGACGTTGAAAGTTATGGGGGGGGAAAATAAAAAGATATGGAGGGCGTAAGAAAAGTATATGGAGGGGCAAAATGAAAGATTGGAGGGGAAAATAGAAGTATTGGGGGCAGCATGAAAAGTATATGGAGGGGGCAGTATAGAAAGTAAATGGAGGGAGAAGTATAGAAAGTATATGGAGGAGCAGTATAGAAAGTATATGGAGGAGGCAGTATAGAAAGTATATGGAGGGAGCAGCACAGAAAGTATATGGAGGAGGCAGTATAGAAAGTATATGGAGGAGGCAGAATAGAAAGTATATGTGGGAGCAGGATAGAAAGTATATGGAGGAGGCAGTATAGAAAGTATATGGAGGGGCAGAATAGAAAGTATATGGAGGAGGCAGTATAGAAAGTATATGGAGGGGCAGAATAGAAAGTATATGGAGGAGGCAGTATAGAAAGTATATGGAGGGGGCCCCACAAGAAAGTAATGGAGGGGGGCGTATAGAAAGTATTGGGGGTTAGAATAGAAAGTAATGGGGGGGACAGTGGAAATTTAGGGGGGGCGTATCGAAAGTATATGGAGGGGCAGCATAGAAAGTATATGGAGGGGGGCAGTATAGAAAGTTTGGGGGGGCAGAAAAAAAATTATGGGGGAGGCGTAAGAAAAGTATATGGGGGGAGAATAAAAAGTATAGGGGGGGGGGCGCGGGAAAGTATATGGAGGGGGCAGTATCGAAAGTATATGGAGGGGCAGAACAGAAAGTATATGTCGGGCAGAATAGAAAGTATATGGAGGGGCAGTATAGAAAGTATATGGAGGGGCAGAATAGAAAGTATATGGAGGGGCACAAGGGGAATATTGGAGGGTTTTTTAAAAAGTATTGGGGGAGGCTTTATAAAAATTTAGAGGGGGCAGTATAGAAAGTAAATGGAGGGAGCAGCACAGAAAGTATATGGAGGGGCAGGATAGAAAGTATATGGAGGAGGCAGTATAGAAAGATAGTGGGGAGTGCCGGGTGTGGGGATTGTGGAAACCCCCAGCGATGTGCGTAACCACGCCGGGAGCGGAGTTAAGTAGCCCCCGGTATTCACCAGAGCCCCCGCAAAGCGGGATGGTTTTCCCGGGGGGTGGGCTCCCGGCGTCCCCTGACGGCTGCTTGGTGGGGCCGGGTAATGCGTGGTAAAAAAAGAACCCCAGAGGCGTAGTGGGGGGACAGGAAAAGGCGGGCGGGCAGCAGAGTTTTGTGGTAGGGGGGAGAAGGGTCAGGGCAGACGGCAGAGGTTGTGGTAGAGGGGAAAATCGGGGGGGGCGGGGAAAACTGGAAAGGTCGGGGAAAGTAGGGACGGACTGGACGGGAAATCAGGGGGATTCCACTCTTAGAAAGGTAAGCACCCACAAAGGCAGAGGTGGGGGGGGGAAACCCCTTTAAAATAGGACCGCCCCCTGGGGGCCAATTACGGGGTGGCCCTTAAACCCCAGACCGCCGTCGGCCCCCCTAGGCAGGGGTTGCGCGCGGGGCCCGCAAAGGTAGCGTGCAGGGCGGGCGGGGTAGTGGCGGGCCCCCGGGCCCCAAACACAGGGGGATGGGCGGGGGCCGCGGCCCGCGGGGGCCCCCCTGCGGGAGGGGGGCGGCCCGGGTGGGCAGCGGGGCCGCCCCACCCCCCTTACAAGCAGGTTTAAAAGTTTTGGAGGAGGCAGAATAGAAAGTATATGTAGGGGTAGTATAGAAAGTATATGGAGGGGCAGTATAGAAAAGAAACAAAAATATATGGAG
>JAODAL010062425.1:0-19759 GCA_025379985.1 Phyllomedusa bahiana | reverse complement strand
CGGGCCCCAAACCCATGGGATGTACGCACATATCACACCATAACACCTTACTGCTAGAATGGGGGGTTTGTACGCACATAAACCCCAAGACACCGTGACTGCCGCAGCTCATGTGGATGACAGCACATCATCATACCATAGAAAACCAGTGACTGCCTGCAGCATCATGTGGATGTACAGCACATCATCATCATCATAGACACCAGTGACTGCCTGCAGCATCATGTGGATGTACAGCACATCATCATCATAGACACCAGTGACTGCCTGCAGCATCAGGGGAAATGTACACACATCATCACACCACAAACACCAGTGACTGCCTCCCAGCGTCATGTGGATGTACAGCACATCATCATCACCATAGACACCAGTGACTGCCTGCAGCATCATGTGGATGTACAGCACATCATCATCACCATAGACACCAGTGACTGCCTGCAGCATCATGTGGATGTACAGCACATCATCACCATAGACACCAGTGACTGCCTGCAGCATCATGTGGATGTACAGCACATCATCATCACCATAGACACCAGAGACCCCAAAATAAAAGGCACCCCTTCCTTCCATTAGGTTAAAAATCAATGTACACCAAGAAATAAACTATGTTTCTGCACACAAAAACATTTCTGAAAAAACTATGCAAACCTGGGTGCCACTGCAGGGCTGGGGCGTCTGTTGGGGTACATGTAAAAATTACATGTGTGCCGCAGCCCTGCCAGTGGCACCCAGGTTTGCATACGTTTTTTCAGAAATGTTTTTGTGTGCTATATGGGGAGGAAGGGGTGCTTCCATTTTGGGTTTCTGTCCCCCCCACTCCACAGGCTGTCATAAGAAGGGCAGCTTGCAGGTTGGGTGTTTTTTTTTTTTTTTTTTCTTCCCCTGAATAATGGAGGTCGGTTGACCCACGGGAGGCCTGATTGGCTCGATTGAGAGGTAAAGATGCATGGGACTGCCCATTTTGAGATCACGTTGAAAGTCGTGGGCAGCTTAAACATCTTTTGATCAAAATATGTGAACCGAGAATCTTTATAACGACACTGCATTCATGCCCACGGGAACCACTGTTAGGCCCCATTCACCTCCTGTTTGGGTGTCTGCCCCCGCTATATGTCGGAATACTGTAAAAGAGGTGTTCTCATGTACACCGCGGTGTCAGAGGCGTAACCTGAAGCTCAGGGCACCACTGAATAAAGAGAGATCAGGCCCCAGCGACAGGTATCTTGTTATATGGCAGATGGTGCTTTAGACCCGGTAGTGTGTGCCACCTCCTAAAGCCACGCACCCACATGGTGCAGCAATGTAATTTGGGTGTTTATCACCACTATATGTTGGAGTACCATAAAAAAGTGGTGAAGCCATAGGGTCCTTTAACAAGACTGTATTTATTGCCCATAGGAACCAGACTTCAGCTTTCATTTTTCGAACTGCTCCGAAAAAAGCTGAGCTGTGATTGGTTGCTATGGGAAACAATCTTCCTGTTAGACAGATGAGATAAATGAGGTTCAGTTTGTCCTGGATGTCTGTCACCACTATATGTGAGAATACTGTCACAAAGGTGTTCTCATGTACACTGCGGTGTAGCCATGAGGTCCTGTTGGCTAAGCACACCTTGTTCTGGGGGTCTGTCACCACTTTAGGTCACATGTATACTGTGGTGTATTCATGGGGTCCTGTACACAAAGCATAAGACTGCCCTTGTTGCCCATAGCAACCAAACTTTACCTAAGAAATGAAAGGTGAGCTCTGATTGGTTGCTATGGGTGACAAGTACAGGCCTATGCTTACAAGTTTGATACATATGAGGTCATGTTTGTTTTGGGCGCCTGTCACCAACTTAGTTCAGAAGACCCGAGTCCTCATGTACACCGCCTGACCCGGGGGTCCCAGGCTGAGAAAACCCCTTGTGTGGAGCTCTGTCACCACTATAGGCCATGTACACAGCAGTGTGGGCATGGGGGGCCCCTTCAGGCTGAGCCCCCTTTGTTGGGGAGTGTCACCACAAGGCCATGTACCAGCGGTGTGCCATGGGTTTCAGGCTGAGCACACCTTGTTGGGGACCCTTGTCACCACTATAGGCCCTCATGTGCACAGGGGCCATGGGGCCCTTTCGGGTGAGACACCTTGTTGGGGAGCTTGTCACCACAAAGGTTTCATGTACACAGCGGTTAGCCATGGGGTTTCCCCAGGCTGAGCCCACCTTTTTGGGGGGACCTGTCCCCACTATAGGTTAAATTGCACCGGGTACCCAGGGCCCTTTTCAGGCTGAGCACACCTTATGTGGAGCTCTGTCCCATATGGGTTATGAACCCAGGGTGTACCCATGGGTCCTTCATGAGCACACCTTTTTGTGGGCTCTGTCACCACATGGGCTCATGTACACAGCGGTGTACCAGGGGGTTCCTTCAGGCTGAGCACCCCTTGTTGGGGGCCTGTCACCCTAAGGTCTCATGTCACAGCGGTGTACCTTTTGGGCCCTTTCAGGCTGAGCACACCTTGTTTGTGGAGCTCTGTCACCACAAAAGGTCTCAGTACACGCGGTTAGCCAGGGGGTCCTTTAGGGAGCACCCCTTGTTGGGGAGCCTGTCCCCTATAGGTCTCATGTACACAGGGTCCCCCATGGGGTCCTTCGGGTGAACACCTTGTTTGGAGCTCTGTCCCACTATAGGTTATGTCACACCTGTACCATGGGGTCCTTCGGTGGCACACCTTTTTGGGGGGGCCCTCTGTCACATATAGTTCATTAACAGCCTGTACCAGGGGGTCCTTTAGGGTGAGCACCCCTTGTTGGAGCGTCCCACAAGGTTCTCAGTAAAGGGGTGTGCCAGGGGGTCCTTTAGGGAGCACACTTGTTGTGGGGCTCTGTCACCCCTATAGGTCTCATGTACACAGCGGGTACCCAGGGGTCCCAGGCGGGGCCCAAACTTTTTGTGGGGATCTGTCACCACAAGGCCCAGACACAAAAAAAAAAAAAAAACCCATTAGGGTTTAGGCTAGGAATTTTTTTTGGAGTGCCCATAGGGGTTCGTAACACGGGTACCCATGGGGTCCTTTAGGTGAGCACATTTTGTGGAGCTGTGTCCCCCCTATAGGTCTCATTTACACAGCGGTTAGGCTGGGGCCCTTCAGGCGGGGGCACACCTTTTTGGGGACTGTCCCCACTAGGTCTCATGTACACAGCGGGTACCCAAAAGGGCCTTCGGCGGAAACCCCCTTGTTGTGGAGCTGTCCCCACTAAGGTCCATGTACACAGCGGTGTAGCCAGGGGGTCCTTTAGGGGAGCCCCCTTTTGTGGGGCTCTGTCCCACTTAGGTCTCTTACACGTGTACCATGGGGTCCTTAGGCTGACCACCTTTTGGGGGGCCTGTCACCACTATAGGTTATGTACACAGCACTGACCATGGGGCCCTTAGGGGCCCAAAACCCCCTTTTTTGTGGGCTCTGTCACCACATAGGTCTCATGTACACAGCGGTGTAGCCATGGGGTCCTTGGGGTTTAGCACCCCTTGTTGTGGGCCTGTCACCCCTATAGGCTCATGTACCAGCGGGGTAGCCATGGGGCCCTTCAGGCTGGGACCCCTTTGTTGGGGGGATCTGTACCACTGGTCCATGTAAACACGGTGTAGCCATAGGGCCTTCAGGGAGACACCTTGTTGTGGAGCTGTCACCCAAGGGCTAGTAAACGGGTAGAGGGGTCCTTTGGGTGAGCACCCCTTTTTGTGGAGCTTGCACACTATAGTTTTCATGTAAACACAGCGCTGTAGCCGGGGGCCCTCGGGTGGCACACCTTGTTGTGGAGTGGTCACCACAATAGGTCTCATGTACACAGCGGAACCCCATGGGGTCCTTTGGGGAGCACACCTTGTTGTGGAGCTGTGTCCCACTATAGGTTCAGTACACAGCGGTGGGGCTGGGGGTTTTCAGGGCTGAGACATTGTTTGTGGAGCTCTGCACCCTTGGGCCCCAAATTTTACACAGCGGGTGCCATGGGGTCCTTTTAAAAAAAGGTGGCACCCTTTTTGTGGGGCCTGTCCCACTTAGGTCTCATGTCACAGCCGAGCCATGGGGTCCTTCAGGTGAGCAAACCTTGTTGGGGGGCTCTGTCCCCAAATATAGTCTCATTTAAAACCCCAAAGTACCGGGTCCTTCAGGCTGAGCCCCCTTTTTGTGGGGCCGTCCCCACTATAGTCCATGTACCGGGTTAGCCTGGGGCCTTCGGGCTGAGCACCCTTTTTGTGGGGCCTGTCCCCATATAGGTTTTCCATGTCACAGCGGGTACCCATGGGGCCTTAAAGGTGAGCACACCTTGTTGTGGGGCTCGCCCACTATGGGTCCCATGTAAAACGGCGTACCATGGGGTCCTTCAGGCGGCCCCCTTGTTGTGGGGTCTGTCACCACTAAGGTCTCAAGTTTAAAAAGCGGTGAAGCCATGGGTCCTTCAGTGAGCACACCTTTTTGGTGGGCTTGTCACCACTATGGTCTCTTACACAGCGGTGGCCTGGGGCCCCTTCGGGCAGCACACCTTGTTGTGGGGCCTGTCCCCACATGGGTCTCATTACCACGGGTGCCAGCGGTATTTCGGCTGACCCCCACCTTGTTGTGGAGTGTCACCACTATAGGTCCATGTACACAGCGCTGAGCCATGGGTCCTTCAGGCTGGAAAAAAAACCCTTGTTTGGAGCTCTGTCACCACTATGGTCCAGTCACAGCGGGGCCATGGGGCCTTCGGCTGAGACACCTTTTTGGGGAGCGTCACCATAAGGTCTATTACACACGGTGTAGCCGGGGGTTTCCTTTAGGTGAGCAACTTTTTTGTGGGGCTCTGTCACCACTATGGGTTCATGTACACAGCGGTGACCCAAGGGGTCCTTCAGGCTGACACCCCCTTGTTTGTGGGCTGTACCACAAAGGTCCAGTACCAGGCTGTCCAGGGGGTCCTTCGGCGAACACCTTTTGGGAGGTCCCCAATTAGGTCTCATGTACACAGCGCTGTCCCCCAGGGGTCCTTCGGGTGAGCACACTTGTTGTGGAGCCTGTCACCACTATAGGTTCAGTACCCAGCGGTTAGCCATGGGGTCTTTGGGCTGAGCACATTGTTTGGAGTGTCACCACAAAGGGTTATGTACACAGGGGGTGTAGCCGGGGGTCCTTTTGGGGACACACCTTGTTGGGGGCTCTGCACCACTATGGGTTAGTACAAGCGGTTTTCCCATGGGGCCCTTCGGGCTGACACACCTTGTTGTGGACCCGGGGTCAACTTTTTAGGTCTCATGAACACAGCGGGTTAAGCCATGGGGCCCTTTACTGACACACCTTGTTGTGGAGCTTGTCCCCCACTATAGGTCTCATGTACAAGGGTGTACCCTGGGTTCCTTCAGGCGAGAAACCCCTTTGTTGTGGAGCTCACCACATGGGCCCCATGTAACAGCGCAAAAAACCATGGGGGCCCTTTCAGGCTGAGCACACTTTGTTGGGAGGTCCCCACAAGGGTTTCCTCATTCCACGGTGTACCCATGGGGCCTTCGGGGTGAGCACACCTTGTTGGGGACTGTCCCACATGGTCCATGTACACAGGGTGTAGCCAGGGGCCCTTACTGACACACCTTGTTGGGACCTGTCACCACTATGGGGCTCATGTACACAGTGGTGTCCCCCCCCAAAGGGGTCCTTCAGGTGAGCACCCCTTTTGTGGACCTTTCCCCATTAGGTCTCATGTAACACGTTAGCCATGGGGCCCTTCGGTGGGCCCACCTTTTTGGACTCTTCCCACTTATTTTTCGTACACGCGGTGTAGCCATGGGGCCCCTTTGCGAGCAACCTTTTTTTGGGGCCTCTTCCCCAAAAGGGGGTCTCAGTAACAGAAGTTAGCCTGGGGGTCCTTTAGGCGAGCACACCTTGTTGTGGGGATCTTTACCACATAGGTCTAGTACACAGCGGTGTAGCCATGGGGTCCTTCAGGCGGGCCCAACTTTTGTGGAGTTTTTCACCACTATATTCTATGTACACAGCGCGTACCCCGGGGGCCCTTTCAGGCTAGAAAAACCCTTTTTTGGGACTTGTCACCACTATAGGTTCATGACACAGGCTGTACCATGGGGTCCTTTAGGCTGAGACCCCTTTGTTGTGGGGGCTCTGTCCCAAATTTGGTCCCCATGTCACCCCACTGTCCAGGGGGCCCTTTCAGGCTAGCACCCCTTGTTGTGGGGCTCTGTCACCACTATGGGTCCATGAACCAGCACGTCCCATGGGGTCCTTCCCGGGCGAGCACACCTTTTTTGGGGCTCTGTCACCACTATAGGTTCATGTACCAGCGGTGTAGCCATGGGTCCTTCGGGTGAGCACACTTGTTGTGGGGTCGTCACCACTATGGGTCTAATTACAAGGGTGTAGCCAAGGGGTCCTTAGGCTGAGCACCATTTTGTTGGGGGGCCCTCTCACCACTATAGGTTCATGTCAACAGCGCTTAGCCATGGGTCCTTCAGTGAGCACACCTTGTTGTGGGCTCTGCACCACTATAGGTCCATGAAACCCAGCGGTGTACCATGGGGCCCTTTTCAGGCTGACACACCTTGTTGGACTCTGTCACCCTATATTTTTAGTCCAAGCGTGGTAGCCAGGGGGGTCCTTCAGGCTGAACACCTTGTTGTGGGCTTCTGTCACCACTAAGGTCTCAGAACACGCGCGTACCCATGGGGTCCTTCAGGCGAGCACACCTTGTTGTGGACCTGTCCCCACTAAGGTCTATGTCACAGGGTGTACCCTGGGTCCTTCAGGGCCCACCTTGTTGTGGGCTGTCCCCACTGGTTATGTCCCCAAGCGGTGTAGCCATGGGGTCCTTTAGGCTGAGCCCCCTTTTTGGGGGGTCTGTCACCCCCTATAGTCTCAGTACCAGCGTTTTAGCCATAGGGTCCTTCAGGCTGAGACACCTTGTTTGGAGCTGTCCCCACATAGGTTCAGTACCACGCGTACCCCAGGGGTCCTTCGGGCTGAGCACACCTTGTTTGGAGCTGTCACCAATAAGGGGTCTCAGGGTAACAGCGTGTAGCCCAGGGGGCCCTTAGTTTGGCCCACACCTTTTTGTGGGGTCACCACTATAGGTCTCATGACAAGCGGGTAGCCAGGGGCCCTTCAGGCTGAGCACCTTGTTTGGAGCGTCACCATATGGTTATGTACACAGCGGTGTCCCATGGGGCCCTTTTAGGCTGAGCAACCTTGTTTGTGGGCTCTGTCACCACTAAGGTCTCATGAACACAGGGGTGAAACCAGGGGGTCCTTCGGGTGAGCAAAACCTTGTTGGGGAGTGTCACCAATAGGCCCCAGACACAGCGCGGGTACCATGGGGGCCCCTTTCAGGCGGCAACCTTTTTTGTGGAGCTTCACCACAATAGGTCTCATTACCAGGGGTGAGCCGGGGGTTTTAGGGACACACCTTTTTGGGCCTCTGTCCCATATAGGTCTCATGTACACGCGGTGTACCCCATGGGTCCTTCAGGCTGAAAACCCCTTGTTGGGGATCTGCACCAAAATAGGTCTCATGACACAGGCTGAAACCCAGGGGCCCTTCGGGCCCCACAGTGGGCCCCCTGCATAGTTTTCGGTGGGTATGCACATGTCACTGGGGGGACACTGAGTGGGGAGGACAGAGTGCGGGGGGGGTCACCGGTGTGAACATTTCCCCAACAGAATCACCATTCTGTCCCGGCCTCCTACCCCCGGGGCCCCCCGCACCGGCCCCCCATAGGGGGGGGGCGGGAAGGTTTTGGCCACGCTTTCCACAGGACAAATCAAACTTTCCCAAACCCCCGCTGGACACGCCGAGCGAGCCCACCACGAGCATGCCACCGCTCTCACTCACATGTTGGGGTTCCTGCGGGGAAAGCGCCGGTGATGTCCTTCACCCCCCGTGCACCCCGCACCTCCACCTCCTCTTCCACCCGCCCTTCCGAGGCTAGGGGGGAGAATCAGCGTTTTCGGGGCAGCCCACCCCCCTCGGTACAAGCCCGTCACCCCCTAAGGGCGCGCTGAATTTGCAGAGCTGGGCCCGCAGAGGGGGACAACATTCACCCCATCACGCGGCCCCGCAACAGTATGAGGGCACAAAGGTCACCCCCATCAAATGCGGCCCCCGCACGTTGAGGCACAACATTGTCACCCCCCTCACTGCGGCCCCCGCTACAGTACTGGGGCACAAAAGTGTCACCCCCCCTCACTGCGGCCCCCAACAGTATGAGGGGCCAACAGTGTCCCCCTCATCACTGCGGCCCCCCACAGTACGAGGGCAAAAGTGTCACCCCCCCTCATGCGGGCCCCCGCTACGCACTGGGGGCACAAAGGTCCCCCCACACTGCGGGCCCTTCAGCTACTGAGGGCACAAAATGTGTCACCCCCCCACTGCGGCCCGTACAGCTAGAGGGGACAAAATGTCACCCCCATCACTGGGGCCTGCTAAGCTACAAGGGTACACTGTTTCACCCCCCCTCACTGCGGGGCCCCGCACAGTACGAGGGACAACATGTTTCACCCCACACTGGGGGCCCCCCTAATGAGGGCACAAATTTCACCCCCCATCACTGCGGGCCCCTGCTACAGCTACTGAGGGCACCCCTGTCCCCCCCTCACTCGGCCCTGCTACAGCTACTGAGGGCACAAATGTGTCACCCCCACATGCGGCCCTGTACAGTACTGAGGGCCACATGTGTCCCCCCCACACGCGGCCCCTGCTATAGCTACTGGTGCACAACATGTGCACCCCCTCACTCCCCTGCTACATCTATGAGGGCACAACAGTGTCACCCCCATCACTGCGGCCCTGTAATCACTGAGGGCACAACAGTGTCACCCCCCATCAATGCGGGGGGCCCGCTACGAGGGGAAAACATGTTTACCCATCACTGGGCCCTGCACATCTACTGAGGCACAACATGGTCCCCCCCCATCATGGGCCTGACTGAGGGAAAAAATGGTTTCACCCCCCTCACGCGGGCCGCTACAGCTACTGAGGGGACAAATGTGTCACCCCCCCACTGCGGCCCCGTACGTATGAGGGGACAACTTTTTCACCCCCCCTCCTGCGCCCCTGCAAGCTACTGAGGGCCAACATGGTCACCCCCCCACTGGGCCCTGCTAAGTATGAGGCACAACATGTGTCACCCCCCCTCATGTGGGGCCCTGCTACGAGGACAACTGTGTCACCCCCTCATGCGGCCCCGCACGCTATGAGGGGACAAAGTACCCCATCAGCGGGTGCTAAGCTATGAGGGACAACAGTTACCCCCCTCATGCGGCCCCGCTCAGTACGAGGGCCCAAAATTTCACCCCCATCACGCGCCCCGCACAGCTATGAGGGGAAACATGTCAACCTCCCTCATGCGGCCCTGCTACAGTTATGAGGGCCAAAATGTGTCACCTCCATCATGCGGGCCCTGTACGACTGAGGGCAAAACATGTGCCCTCCCCACTGCGGGGCCCCCCTAAGCTACTGAGGGGACAACTGTGTCACCCCCACACTGCGGACCTGCAAGCTACTGAGGCACAAATTTTCCCCCCATCATGCGGCCCTCTACAGCTATAGGGCAAACATTTGTTACCCCCACACGCGGCCCTGTACTGGGGCACAAAATGTCCCCCCCCTCATGCGGCCCCCGTACAGCTATGAGGGGACAAAAATGTCACCCCCCTCATGCGGGGCCCCGCTACGCTACTGAGGACAACATGTGTCACCCCCATCATGCGGCCCGCACGTTACGGGGACAACATTGTCACCCCCCATCACTGGCCCCGCTCAGTTACTGAGGCACAAAATGGGGTATTCCATACTGCGGGGCCCGCTACAGCTACTGAGGGCACAAAATGTGTCACCCCCATCACGCGGGGCCCTGTACCGATGAGGGGACAACAATTGTCACCCCCATCATGGGACCCGCTACATAATGAGGGGACAACATGTGTCCCCCCTCACTGCGGCCCCGCTACAGCTACTGAGGGCACAAATGTTCACCCCCCATCCCCGCGGCCCCGCTAAGCTACTGAGGGCACAACTTTTTCACCCCATCACTGCGGCCCCGCTATGAGGCACAACATGTGCACCCCCCCAAATGCGGCCCCGCTCCCCGTACTGAGGGAAGAACATAACACCCCCACACTGCGGCCCTCTACAGCCTGAGGGACCATGTTCACCCCCCCATGCTGCCCTTACACTAGAGGGCACAACTGGTCCCCCATCACTGCGGCCTGCTACAGTTACTGAGGGGACAACAGTTCACCTCCCTACTCGGGCCCTGCACACTACGGGGCACAACATGTGTACCCCCCATCATGCGGGCCCCTACAGCTACGAGGGGGCAAATGTGTCACCCCCCTCATGGGACCTCAAAAGTATGAGGAAAAACATTGTCCCCCCATCACTGGGCCCTGCTACAGATGAGGGGCCCAAAATGTGTCACCCCCATCACTGCGGCCCGCAAAATCAGACGGCACAACATGGTCCCTCCACATGCGGCCCTGCTAAGCTACTGAGGGCACAACATGTCACCCCCCTCACTGCGGCCCTGCTACAGCTATGAGGGCAAAAATGTCCCCCCCCATCACTGCGGCCCTGCTACAGCTACTGAGGGCCCAAAATGTGTTACCCCTATCATGCGGGCTTGCTCAGTACTGGGGGCACAAAATTGTCACCCCCCCACTGCGGGGCCTCTGCGCATGAAGGGAAACATGTGACCCCTATCATGCGGGCTCGCTACAGCTACTGAGGGGCACCGCTCTAATAGGTCAGAGGCTATATGTGTGATATCCATGACGTTTTTATTAAAATTTTTGTGGAGGAAAAGTGATAAAAAAAAAAAACCTGACAATTTTGGCTTGTTTTTATGATGTTGACCTTGTGGGATGTGTAAGGTTATATGCTAACCGATCAGACAGATGCAGCGATACCATATCTGTTTAAGTTGTTTCTTATTTTTCTTTTTTTTTATTCATAACATAAAGAGACGTTTTAGACTTTTATATATAAATGACTACTCAAAAAGTTGGGGAGATGTGGTTTAGGTTGAAATTTCAGGATGAACATAAAACTTCTTGAAATTTTTTTAAAATGCACCAAATGAGACCATATCTTACCATTAGAAAGCACATGTCCAACTGTTCAGTGTTTCAGTACTTTTTGCACAACTTGCTTATCTCTAACAAGGAGCTTAATGGCAAAAATTCACAACAAGGGGTTTGTTTCCCTGAATCGCCCAAAAAATTTTTAGGTGATCAATTTGAATTGAGATTTAAACAGTCCTCCTCATCATGCAGTTCACATTTTTATATCGTGAAACTAAGACAACACCTTACAATTGATGAACAGTTCCTCGCTATTGCGAGACTTCAAGCAGGATGCTCTCAGACTTAAGTAGCCACTGAGCTTAGTGTCATCAGCAGGTTGGAACAGAGATATAGAGAGACTGGAAGAGTCACAGAAAGAAGTGGAAGGCCTTTCCTAAATCACACACTGATGACCACTTCATTGTAAACAATGTCTTGCAGAACTCGATGATGAATACCATACAACTCCAGGCACGTTTAAGGGAAGTGAGAGGCAACCAAGTGTTATGTCAGACCATTCGTAAACATATACATCAGCGTGTTCGGCATGCTATACGACCCGAAACGATACCTGACCACACCACCAGGCACACTCATCATCGTCTTGCATGGACCATGGAGCATCTACACTGGACGAAGGACCAATGGTCCTCAGTGCTGTTCAGTGATGAAAGTCGATTCACTCTGAGCAGAAATGATGACCGCCAACAATGCTGGAGATGTCTAGAGAGAGCGCTATGCATCCGCCACAGACGAGCCTTTGGTGGTGGTGGTGTTACAGTGTGGGGCAGGTGTGTCTAGTCAGTACAGAACTGCCCTACACTTTGTGAATGGTACAGTGACAGACTGTACTACTTGAATAACATCAATCCAGTCATTGTGCCTCTGCATGAACAACACAGGGCAAATTTCATCTTCATGGACGACAATGCTACAGCTCATCGAGGATGCATCTTTAGGAAACGCTGGACTGGGGTACCCAAATAAAGTGGCCTGCACTTCTCCAGACCTGGGGAACCCGCTGGGTCACCGTGTAGAAGCTTGTAACTTCCTTGAATCTCAGGGACTTGAGGGGCGCCCTTCAAGAAGAGTGGGAGGCCACGCCTCAGCAGTCAATAACTCGACTTATGAACAGCATGAGATGTCGTTATCAAGCTGTAATTGATGCTCAAGGCCACATGGTACGTTATTGGGACACTGACATTTTTTAATGGTGTATTCCCACCACTGTTGTTGGCTTTTGTTTCATAAAATTGTTTGAGATGAGAAAATCAACATTACATGCTACAAACCTTAAGGGGCCGACTTTCGGGATAAAATATTATTGGAGTGTGAAATTTTTATGTTTTCCATAAATTTCACCTAAAAGCCAAATATCCCTAGCTTTTTGTGAGTGGTGTCTGTTTATGTTGTGATAACATTTCTTATTGGGCCTTTTCTTTTTGGCTGAATGCTACTCTGGCTAATTGGCTGTTATATTGAAACCAGAAGTTTTCATACACTATATAAAAAGACACATATGCATGTTTATTCCACTATCTGACTGAAAACAGAATAAACCTTACAGGTTTTAGGTCAATTAGGATTACCAAAATAATTATTTATATTTGCCAAATGCCAGAATAATAATAATTTTTTAGGCATCTTATTTCTTTCTCAAAGTCAAAAGTTACACACCAGATTTTATGCCTCTAAACAATTTGGGACAGCTCATATTGATGTCATGTTCTTTGGGAGCTTTTGACATACCGCTCAGGAAAGGGGATGGGTTCTGTCAGGTCAACTAGAACGGGGAGTAAGAGGAAACCCCCGGTGGGCCCCTGAACATGGCAAAAACTGGAGTTTTTTTTTAAGTGGCAAAATGCACCACAGGAACAGGCAAAAAAAAAGAGGCCATGTAAAGGGGGCATTTACAGTCATTTACAGTATCTGTAGGGTGGCCCCAAAATAAACTCCCCAAAGTGGGCCCAGAAACAGCTTAATCGCTGGGCCTCTAGAATCAATTGGGCCCTAGGCACCCTAGTCCGATACTGGTTCTGTGTCTCAGAGATGAACGGGCTTTAGTCCGACATGCATATCAACCCAAGAACAAAAGACCTTGTAAAGATGCTGGCGGAAGCTTGTAAGATTGTGTCATTATCCCATTGAAATATACTGATCAACATGGCTGAAAGGCCACTCTGCAGAAGAAGCATTACTCAAAAAGAAACAATAAAAACCAATAATGTTTGCAAAAAGACACAGAACAAAGACCTACATTTTTGGAGATATTCTCGTGATCTGACGAAACTAAATGTTTTCCAATAATGACCATTTATTTGAGGAAAAAGGAGAACTTGGAAGCCTAAGAACACCATCCCAACTTTGAAACACGGGGTTTCACCTCTTGTTGTGGGGTTTTTTGCTGCAAGGAGGGCTGTGACTTCATAAAATAGATCAAAAATGAAAAAGAAGATTATGTTGGCAAATATTGGGAAACGCTCTCGAAAAACAGACAGGCCCCGTTAAAGCTTGGTTTGGGAAATGGGTCTCCAAATAAAATGACCCAAAGCATGCTGCAAAACGGTTACAAAGGGCTTAAGATAACCAAGTCAATATTTGGATGACCATCACAAAGTCTATCCAATCCTATTGAAAATTAGGCAAGCTCAAAAGCAGGGGCGACCCCTACAACCCGCTCAGTTACACCATTCTGTCAGGAGAATGGACCAAAATTCCTACCAACATTGTGAAACGTGAAGGAATTCACGTGGCCCAGTCATCAGTTTGGCAATGCTCCAATCAAGAATGTTTAACCTTTGACTTGCAAAGTAAAAAACCTAAAATTCTCCCCTCATTCGCATTTGGCCAAATTTGTTTTTACCTAAGACGCAGGAAATTTCCTTTTTTCAGTCGAAGTGGCAGCTATGGCCCTTCCCTTTTAATGTGTATGAAAAACTTCTGGTTTCAACCATATGTACCTATGATGACTGGTCATTTCTGACTTGTGGATATGGATAACTTATATACCTCTGCTTGGTGTTTGTGCCTTCATAGCCCTATTTACTCCTCTAGTCTTACGGTGAAACATGTTGGTTTGCTATTTTCTAATAGCGGTTCTCATTAATATCATTATTTTGGATGCAGACTGCAGTTGCATTCAAATTTAAACTATTACTTTGGGCTATATGGTGGGTGGTAGATAGGGAGTGTCAACACGTGTCTGGGCACAAGTTAGCCCTATATCTAGCAGGTAGTCAGGTAGTCATACAGCTATGGAAAAAATTAAGAGACCACTGCAAAGTTTTCTAAAAATCAGCATCTCTACATGTCTGACAGCCATTCCATCCCAGTGTCAATTGAATTCCAACCAAAGTACACCTCATTCTACTTAATGTGCTTCTGATTAGGTGATCTCCTGAACCAAATCTTATTTAATGAAGGAAAGTATAAAAAAACTGCTGTGGTCTTCACAATCCTCTTGCAATAGGACAAGATGGATGGCAAAACAAGTGCTAGTAATAGGCAAAAAGGAATTTGAATGAAAAAATAACCATGCCAAAGGAGTTGAAAAGAAAGCTCTTCCTAACTTAAAACATTAGTCTTATTGTCTCTAAAGAAATATGAACTTGTTTTCCCTCTCTGCAGACTCTCCCCTCTCCAATCTGTCCAGAATGCAGCAGCCAGGCTTGTCTTTCTATCCAGCCGCTATACTGATGCCTCAAACCCCGTGTCAGTCACTGCACTGGTTGCCCCCTCCAGTACAGGGAAAAGAATAAACTCACACTCTCACCCATAAAGCTCTCCACACGCTGCTCCTCCCTACATCTCCTCCCTAGTCCTGTCTACCGCCCTACCCGTGCTCACCGCTCTGCTGATGATATCAGACTACATTCCTCAATCATCCGAACCTCCCCGCCCCCTACAAGATTTCACACTAGCGGCACCAATTCTCTGGAATAAGCTACCCGCGGGGGATCAGGCACATTCACAACCCTCACAGTTTTAAGAGGGGCCCTGAAAATACATCTTCTCGGCTGGCCCACCAAGACCCTAACGCCATCACACACATCTGTCACTCCCTGCACTTGGGCACTCACAGGCACTTATCTGTATATAGATGTTACAGTCGGGGTGGCAGGTTCATCCATTTTCATGTAAACCACCCCTATTTATGAAACATGGCCGGACCATTGTAAACATGGCACTTCTTTACGTAGTTTTCACCCATACACCCTAATAGATTGTAAGCTCTCAGAGCAGGGCCCTCACACCTTGTGTCTCATTTGTAAGTACTTTTAATGTGTAAGACTTGTATGTTTACCCTTGAATTTGTAAAGTGCCTGCGGAATATGTGCGCTATAGAAATAAAGATTATTATTATTATTATTTGCAGGTCTTTGAGGTCTGACAGCACTGTTTCTTTTTTGTTATTTTGAAGATTTCTCATTTACTGCAAACAAATACAAAATGTTTTGCTTTGAATTTCGGAGACATGTTGTCAGTAGTTTATATAATAAAATAACAATGTACATTTTTCTCAAAAATACATACCATGGAAAAGAAAAATCTGAGAAACTGAAAATTTTGCAGTAGTCTCTTAACTTTTTCCAGAGCTGTATAGCAAACCAGTGAGATTAGAGGTAGCTATTACACTGGGTCTAATCTGTTTATCCACAGTATCTCACAAAACCTCGGCTGCCACCGCAAGCAAGTCACATCAGGGGTAGCGACCTGGTAGACTCCCGCCACAGCAAGTCCATCTCGTTCTGCGGCGGGCTCTGGTGAAAACCGGGACCTACTTAGACCCCGCTCCCTGGCGTGACTTACACCATCGTTTGCGGTGGTCCAGTGGATCCACTACTACGGACCGTGATTGTGACAGTAAGATCCGGCCATGGATCCCGTCAAGGTGCCGTTGCTCCTTAGTGATACAGTATCGCCACCCGGTGGTCCGCCTGGAAAAGCTGCTGGTGTTCTCCTCGGTCAGCGGAGAGCTGCTAAGTGACACCATACGATTCATCACCAAACCGCTGTCCCTCCATGTGGAGGTCCTGCATAAGGAGGAGATCTCCTTCTATGTGTTGCCTTGCTCCTCTTCGGTGGTTCTCCTCGGGCTTCCGTGGCTGCGGCTCCACTCCCATACACTAGACTGGACCTTTGGGGAAGTAACTCGCTGGGGTCCTAACTGCCTGAGCCGCTGTCTGGTGGCACCTTGCCCGGTGCTTTCCGGCTCTCGCTCGACTCCCCGTGAACTGTTGCCCAGCCTACCTGCTGAATATCAGGATGTTTTCTCTGAGTAACAAGCGGAGACTCTCCCTCCTCATCGCCCATATGATTGTCCGATTGACCTACTGCCGGGTACCAGTCCTCCCCGGGGTAGAGTCTACCCCTTCTCCGTTTCCGAGACATAAGCTATGTCGGAATATATACGGGAAAATCTCCAGAAGGTTTTTATACAAAAATCCTCCTCTCCCGCAGGTGGAGGATTCTTCTTCGTGGGAAAGAAGGACGGTTCCTTACATCCCTACATCGATTACCGGGGTCTTAACAAGATCATGGTGAAGAATCGGTACCCTCTACCGCTGATCACAGAGCTCTTTGATCGTCTACGGTGTGCGAAGATCTTCTTCAAGTTGGATTTGAGGGGGGGCCTAAAATCTGGTCCGTACCCGTAAGGGCGATGAATGGAAGACGGCCACTTTTAGTACCTGGTCATGCCATTTGGTCTGTGTAATGCTCCTGCCGTCTTCCAGGAGTTCGTGAATTACATTTCCAGGGATCTCCTTTATACCTGTGTCGTGGTCTACTTAGATGACATCTTGGTATACTCACCCAATCTTGAGACTCACCGCATCCATGTTCGCCAGGTACTCAGATGCCTTCGAGCTAACCGGCTGTATGCCAAACTGGGGAAGTGCCTCTTTCATCAAGCTAGCTGTAACGGTCTGGTAGTGGATCCGCTGGACCACCGCAGGCGATGGTGGAAGCCCACGCCGCCGGAACCTCGGATGGAGATGCCAGAGGGAGAGGTTGGCGGGGATGCAGACCATATACCATGTAAAAGGGGGAGACCCCCGCGGACTCTGAATCTAGGGAGTTATAAGAAAATTCCGCCCTTGGCACAAGTTTTGGGCCATCATCTTGGGGTGCAGAGACAAAGTGGCGTAGGTAACATCCCAAGACGTGGTTGACCCTCTCCACCTGGCCATTCGTCTGAGGGTGGTAAGCGGAAGAGAAGTCGAGCTTCATGTGGAGTTGGGCACACAGGGCTCGCCAAAACCTGGAAACAAACCCGGACCCCCCGATCCGAGAAAGATTTACTGAAGGGGGGCCCCATGCAGACGGAACACATGATTGAAGAATAGCTCCGCCAAGCGGGGGGCAGACGGCAGGCCTGGCAAAGGGACAAAATGCGCCATCTTGGAGAACCGATCTGTGATCACCCAGATAATGGTGTTGCCGGCCGAAGGAGGGAGATCGGTTATAAAGTCCATAGCATTGTTGGTCCATGGTTGAGTTGGGATGGGTAGTGGTTGTAGTAGGCCTGCCGGCTTGTGATGAGGCATCTTGTTCCGGTCACAGGAGTTACAAGACTGAACGAAATCCTTGACATCCTTAATGAGCTCTGGCCACCAATAGAACCGGGATATCAAGAGGAACGTCTTTCGGGCGCCGGGATGACCGGCCACCAAGGAGCAATGTCCCCATTTCAAGATGCTCTGGCGGAGGGGCAGGGCGTACGTAGGCCCTTCCCCGGGGGAACCTTCCGGAGGTCGAGTGGAGCAGCCGAGATAAGACGTTCTGGGGGAATTATGTGCTCCGGAGTAGTCTCTTCACCCACCACGTCACAGGGACGGGAGAGAGCGTCGGCCCTCACGTTCTTCTCCGCGGGCCGGAATTGGATCTGGATGTCGAACCGGGAGAAAAGAGCGACCACCTAGCCTGGCGTGGTTGATCGCTGAGCCGTCGGAGGTATGGGGGTTTTTGTGATCAGAATAGATACGGATGGGATGACGAGCACCTTGCAGTAGACACCGCCACTCCTCCAAAGCCAGCTTGATAGCTAGTATCTCCCGGTCGCCAATTGTGTAGTTCCTCTCTGCCGGAGAGAATGTCTTGGAAAAGAAGCCACACGTTACAGTCTTACCCGTGGGCCCTTTGTGCGTGAGAACAGCTCCGACTCCCACGGACGAGGCATCCACTTCCAACGTGAAGGGTTTCACGGGGTCCATCCGCGATAGGACAGAAGCAGTGGCAAAGGCAGACTTGAGCTGAGAAAATGCCTCCTCAGCTTCGGAGGGCCAGCTACGCGGGTTAGCGTGTTTTTTTTTATACAAATTTTTATTGAGTTTTCAACAATTTTAAACAAAGCATCCAAGAAATATCATACAATGCAGTACGAACAGGGTCTTGTCTGGTCACAACGGAGAGTGAACTAGTTGGATATACAGAAAATATCGTAGAAAAGATAAAAACAGCATAGAACTTACATCAAACTCATGCCCTCCACGGCAATTTTCCGGGCCCCCTGGGTCAGGCCCAGCCGAGTCATCTAGACACATTTAGGTGGGGTGTTAACCAGATCCAACAGTGTTCATCTGGACCACCAAGAAGCCGAAAGAGAACAGACATCTTAAGACAATCCAGACTTACAGCTTTCTGGCAGGATTAATTTACCAACTTGAGCAAATAAAAGGGGAGGGGCATGAGACATAAATCAGTGCGATTTAAAACAATTGGATACAATAAACCAAAAACAACTAAAAAAAAGGCAAAAAAAAAAAAGGGGGGGGAATGAAAAGAAATGAAAAGAAAAGAATAAAATAAAGAAAAGAAAAGAATGAAATAAAGAAATGAAAAAATAAAATGGGAAATGAAGCATAGTACATGAACTTGAATTTGAGTCCGGTCCCTTTTAAATTTGGGGCCATCCCAAACCCCCAATTTCAAGGGGGGGGGGGAGGGAGGAAAAAAGGCAGAGGGAAGAGCAGTGGGGGGGTGGAATGGGGGGGGACAGCCAAGGGCCATGAGAGCGTCCACTCGAAAGGAGTTTCCTCGAAAAAACCAGCATTTAAAGTGCGGGGGGGGAAGGAGGAGTTTGGAGACACAACTTATTATTTCCCTCCACCTGACCAAATCTTAAACCCAAAGAGGGCATCAAGGTTTTTCCAAAAAGGCCCAGAGACCCCAAAAACCTGCCCCAACATACCAACCCCTTACTTAAAAAAACCATAGTTTGGGTTTTTTCTCATGAAAATGAGCAAGAATAAAGGGGGCCACCTTTTGAAGTTTTTTATGCTAACTCCTTCCAGACCCGCCCAACTTGTCAGATATCAATAAGCAACAAATTTTCCACCAATAAGACATGGGGGGGGGGGGTTTGCGGTTTCAGCCCGTAAGCAAAGGTTGCACTTAGCAACCAAAATTGCAATTGGGCAAGGGCCTGGGGGTTTTGTTGTGCGGGGTGTTGGTGCCAAACCCTTGATTCATGGGCCCCAAAGGGACCAGGGGTTGAGAATAATGGGAAAATAACAAGTCATGCGACTTGGGTACCAATGGCCAATCTGATTTACAAAATCAATAAAATATCCCAAAAAATTTTTTTGTAAGGGGGATCCCAAATTTTCCCTGCCACATGGGCAGCTGGGGCGGGAAATTTTTGGGGAAATCTGCCGTCTGGGCTGGG
>JAODAL010062424.1:0-19759 GCA_025379985.1 Phyllomedusa bahiana | reverse complement strand
TTTTTAAAAAGTTAAAAGGATAATGAACGGGGGTTTTGATATGAAATACCTGAGTTATAGCAAATTTCCGTATCCTAATATAAGTACAAGGTGGGTCTTTGAACAAAACTGGGCTGCACCAAAGTGAAAAACACCTATTTAAAAGTTTTACGGATAATACAAGGTGGGTTTTGCACCTATGAAATAAACCAACAGTAACTACAAAATTTCTGTATCCTAATATAAGTACAAGGTGGGTCTTTGAACAAAACAGAGATGCGCCAAAGTGAAAAACACCTATTTAAAAGTTATATGGATAATGAAAGGTGGGTTTTACACCTATGAAATACACCTGCAGTTACTAGCAAATTTCTGTATCCTAATATAAGTACAAGGTGGGTCTTTGAACAAAACAGGGATGCGCCAAAGTAAAAAACACCTATTTAAAAGTTATACGGATAATACAAGGTGGGTTTTGCACCCAAGAAATACACCTGCAGTTACTAGCAAATTTCTGTATCCTAATATAAGTACAAGGTCGGTCTTTGAAAGAAACTGGACTGCACAAAATAATAGGTACAATTTCACCTCAGGTGCGAGATGTGCTGGCCAAAAACTGGTAAAAAAAAAGCCATTTCAATGCAGGTTCAAAGCAGAGTCTGGGCTGCCCAATATACACTCTCCTTTCAAAAGCCTGCCTGCCTTCCTGTCTGTCTGTGTTCGTCCGCACTTCGCCGCCTCCCTTCCCCCCCTGCGGCTGTACAGCACTAGATGCTTCTTTAAAAGTCTCTGTCTAACTAACTAAGAGCTGAAATTCTCTAATCTACCTATGTTCTAATGTTCACAGCTAAAAGCATAGTTGTCTGTATGAATAAAGAGAACTGTGTATCTGAGCTGAGCTGAGCTGTATTGAGAGAGACATAGCACACGTCCTGCTCTAGTGAGATACACTGAAACACTGATGATGAACAGGAAACGCTGTTCTATGCAAAACTAGGTCATGTGATTTTTCCAGCCAATGACAACCATACACATCACAGTCATGACATCGCACACCCAGCTCACCCTGCTCTATGCTCTAAGCTGATTATCTGGCCGCCAAAATGACAGGAAGCGCCAAAAATGGCGCGATAGTTATAGATTATGCGCAGATCCTCACCTAAAATATTGCGTGATCGGAAATTTCCGATCAACCTAAAAACCGTGCCTATTTTAACTTTCTCTATTATAATCGCTCATCCCTAATTAACACCCAAGCTTTATCTTCCTGGCTAATGTCTTGAGATGTAGCTTCAGGATTGCCACATAATCTTCTTTCCTCATGATGCCATCTATTTTGTGAAGTGTCCCAGTCCCTCCTGCAGCAAAACAACCCCACAACATGATGCTGCCTCCCGTGTGATTCACAGATGGGATGTTGTTCTTAGGCTTCCAAGCTTCTCCCTGTTTCCTCCAAATGTGACAATTGTCATTATGGCCAAACCATTAAATTTTTGTTTCGTCAGACCACAGGACATGTCTCCAAAAATGTAGGTCTTTGTTCCTGTGCTTTTGCAGACATTAATCTGGCTTTTATATGTTTCTTTTGGAATAATGGCTTCTTCCTGGCAGAGTGGCCTTTCAACCCATAATGATACCGTACTCGTTTCACTGTGGACACAATCTTACCAGTCTTTTGCTTTTGTTCTTGGGCTGATATGCACATGTTGGACCAAAGCACGTTCATATCTGAGACACAGAACCTGTTTCTTTCTTGAGTGGTATTATGGCTGGGCATTCTATCTTGTTTCTACTTGTGTACAATTGTTTGTATAGATGAACAAGGCACCTTCTGGTATCTGGAAATTGCACCCAAAGATGATCCAGACTTGTGCAAGTCCACAATTCTCTTCCTGAAATCTTGGCTGATTTCCTTAGACTTTCCCATGGTGTTACACACAGAAGCAGTGTGTATCTGGTGTGCATAATAAACATCCACAGCTGTGTCTCTAATTAACTCAGATGTTGCCAATAAACCTGAAGTCTAAATCAGACGTTTAAAAAGACATTATATCATCATATAGGCTGCTAACCAATTAGAAAAACACCGATAACCAAGCCAAAACCTAAAAATAAATATACTTTATTGAAACAAAAACAATATACAATAAATAGAAAAATGGCAATATGGATATTACCTCCCTTAAGACTGCATCACCAGCATCATATCAAATAGATCAAACCAGTAAAATGCTCATGGTATACACACATCATATCTATAATAGAAACATAAAGTGCACTAAACATATAAATACTGAAAAATGATGTAGAATAAAAGTAGAGATACAGACCAAGGAGAGGCCATCTTTAACATTGGCGGCCATCTTTAAACATCCACACTTGCGCAGTATACTCGTTATATACTCTCTGTCTATGCTTGACTGCTGCGATCGTCCACGCCTGCGTGATGTATTGAGCGGCTCCCGGCGCCATCTTTAGGTGTCCGCGCATACGCGGATGTGTTCGTTGACACTGGCGGTCATCTTTAAACATCAGCGCATGCGCAGTAGACTTTTGTGGACGCCGTACACCTTTTGGTGTGCGGATAATTAGATTAGCGGTTTGTTTGAATCCAATACCAGTGTGGACGTTCTAGGTCAGTGGAATAATGTAAGTGGGCAGTAACATAGCCCTTGTTGGAAATATCCCACTCTATAAATAGGTGGGGAGGGCTAGGTATCTTTGTGGGACAGTGAATACCTTACACCCATGGAGTACCCACCGGGGAGCATACTAGCTTTCATATGCTGGTCAGGTACGTTGCTTTGCACTTAGTTTGTTATTAACTATTTTGCAGTATGCTCTCTATGGAAGAGTTTGGGTTGATTTGAATATACCAATCTTCCTGTTGTCCTTTATTTTAAGGCATACCAGCCTAACATGAAGATTTTGATCCGTTCATCAGGTATTATGTATCTAGTCTAGTCCATGCTTGATACATGGAGTATGGTAATTAGCGGTTTGGCACTTTTGGTTTCTTTAACCCCATTGATAAATCCCTGAGATTGGGACGAAACGCTGCGTCTGGGGATTAATTTGTTGTTCTATGGGGATTATTGTGTTCATTTAAATGCTGTAATACATGTATCCCTTCTTTTGTGGCTCTAACCGGCTATCTACTTTTCTAACGTTGTATAGATACATTTGTGACACTATTCAAACGTTGTGTAGTTTTTTTACCTGTTTGTATACCTATTCTCTTCTTCTCTTATCTTACCCACGGTGGAGATATCGATGTTAATCCTCCACTGTGTGAGAGATTTAGGGTATTTGATAGGGACAACTAGAGCCCACCATTGCAGGGTGGCCCTTATCGGGGCGGGTTCTCTGTATCAGGCAGATTATAGGTATCGTGATAGGGACGTGATAGGTTAAGCTCCTTACACTGCCACTTTGGCTAGCTGTCCCATAACATTCTTTTTACCCTTTTGGGTGTCTTCACTGTGGATTTTGATAAGTCTTTTAGTAATTTTGATTAAAAGTTATATTTTAAAGGAATTGTTCTAATTAGTTAGTAGTTTTGAGTATATTCCTTTTCTTTGATCACTTGGGAGGTTTTTGGATTCATCATATAGGCTGTCCCAAATTGTTTAAAGGCATAGTAATTTTAGTGTATGTAAACTTTTGACTTCGCATAAATTAATAAAAATGCTTTAAAAAATGTCTCTCTCTCATTATTCTGGCATTTGTCAAATATGAATAATTTTGGTAATACTATTTGACCTAAAACGGGTGAGGTTTATGGTTCTGATTTCATATCAGATAGTGAGGAAAAACATGCATATGTGTCTTTTTATGTAGTGTATGTAAACTTCAGGTTTCAACTGTACATGTATGTTAAAATATGGTGAGGGTTTAACTATGTACTTTTCTTCCTTTGAGATGGGGTTATACAGTACTGGGACAAGGTATTCTGATGCCGAAGGCAAATAAGGCATATAGTGCCCCCCAATGGGAAAATTCAGCCCCATTCATGCCTTCTTGTGTCCATTCCAATCTGTGATGAAGTGGCACCCTAGGTGGTAATTCTGGAGTACCTGTGTATCCCTAGATAATGTAATGAGGTAAACTGTTAGTTATGGACAGTAAAAACTCTGCTCAGACTCCCCTTATACTCTGTAACATTTAACTGCTTCCCGCTGCAGCGATTTTTGTTTACATTGCCTTAATTTTTTTCTCCCCATCTTCCAAGAGCCATAAGTTTTGTAATAATCCATCAACATAACCATATGATCGTCATACTACTGTAATATATAGTGTACTGGGAAAGCTAAACAAATCCTTTGTGGGGTGAAACGAGAAAAAAAACTTTGTTTTCTTTATTATTTCTTCTACTGGTACAGTACGATCCTGGCAATATGAAATGTATATAGTTGTTGTTAAGTCTTACTGCTTTTTAAAACATAATTATTTTTTTTTTTATTTGCTTTGTATCACCATTTGCAATTCACAGTACAGAATAAACTAGATGATATTTTAATACATCAGACTTTTACAGATGAGGCAAAACCAATTTTTTATTGTTTTTCTTTTTTACTTTGTAAAATAGGAAAAGGAAGTGTTTTGAGTTTTCCATGCTTTTTTACATTTTTAAAACTTCTAATTTTTTTTATTCCCCCTGGGGTATTTGACCACTAGGGGGTGGAATCACTTGTACATTATTTTGCAAGTCTTATGTATGACAGAATAGCATAGATTAGAGCTCTTCTATAGCATCCTGCCTATTGGAAGGTGAGAAGGGCACATTTCTTTTGTATAACTGCCTAAATTTCATAGTCCACAGCATCTTTAAGGCACTGCTAATCAAGAATTGATGTCTCTGTTTACGAGAGGTCAGCATGTGATCACTGCAGGCAATCTGTGACTTCAGTCACAACATTGTGATTTGCTTCCTTATTACTTTGTCTAACTAGATATTTTCTGCGGATTCAGTTATACAAACTAACCATCCATAGCAACCTAAATGGTACCTGTGGCTTTAACAGTAAGAGTACCCCTTGATGGCTATGGGGCTCCTATTTGTGTACCCAGCTTTAGTCTTGTCTTGTGCCCGCATATAGTAGGTAGGCCTCCTCAAAATAAGTAGACAGATAGGTGGAGCCCATTTTGTGTAGGTATACTCTAATTAGAGAGGTAGGCATATAGGTCCCCCATTAAGTAGGTGGGTAAGTATATAGGCCCCCCATTAGATAGGAAGATATACAGGCCTTCCAAATTGTAGTTATATAGTTTCCCATTAAGTAGGTATAGAGGAATATTGAGCCCCTATTCAGTATGTCAGTATATAGGCGCACCATAAAAGGGTATATAGGTGCCCCATTAGGTAGTTATAAGGCTCACTGTAAGTAGGTATAGAGGCCCCCTATAGGTAGATAGGTATATAGCCCCACTGTAGTTAGATAGGTATATAGGTCATCTCTAGGTAGGTAAGTATATAGGCCCCTGTAGGTAGGAAGATATATGCTCCCTGTATGGAGATAGTTATACAGGCTGCTGTAGATAGGTATATGCCACCTGTAGGTGGATAGGTAGGGATACAGCCCCCTGTAGGTAAGTAGATAGGTAGATATATCCCCTGTAGATATATAGTTGGGTACATGCTCCCTGTATAAAGATAGGTATACAGGCCCCTGTAGATAGGTATATGCCACCTGTAGGTGGATAGGTGGCGATACAGCCCCCTGTAGGTAAGTAGATAGGTAGATATATCCCCTGGAGATATATAGCTAGGTATATGCCCTCTAGGCAGGTAGGCAGGGAGATAGGTATATATGTCCCCTTGTAGGTAGAAAGGCAAGTATACACCCACCTAAAGGTAGGTAGTGGGGCAGATTGACCTTAGAAAGTCACATGTCCTTGCCACTAGGTGGAGTACGGCAATATACCTGCAAGTGACATGCCACCGAGGACCTGTTCTCAGTGGGGGAAGCCAGCAATTTTGTGTCAGTAGCCTTAGGTTGCTGCCACATGTAGTTAGCATGGGCTGGCTTTCCCTGAACAGCTATAGAGTTGGGTGGGTGGCTCTTCCCACATTCCAGGACAGTTTTGGCAGGTCTCTGGAGGCTTATAAAAAGCCTGTTACTTCAGTCAGGGGCGTCGCTAGGCAGGATGATTCGGGGCACAAGCCCCGGACATTCCTGCCTGTGCCCCGAATCTCACTCAGATCGTCGGGCTCCAGGTACTGTGTTCCTGGAGAGACGATTTATTTAACTGTAAGTGAGTCCAGAGGACACACACAGAGCTCGGGCCGTTTCTAACAGTGCAGGCAGGGAGGGAGACTGTCGGGTGCCGGGCGTTTAGGAGAGAGGAGGGGCCGCCTGTCACACACTCCTGATTGTCAAGACCCCATGTGCTGCAGCCGCGCTGAGCACAGGGTCCCGGCACAGTCAGGAAGTTCAGCAGCCACAGCCCGACAGTGAGAGAGAGGCCCCGCCCCCTGCTGTGCTCCCGGGCCATCTCCTGCTGCACTGCATTCCTTATGGCTTCATCAGCAGCAGCTCCAGCAGGTGCCCATATCATGGAGGTCTCAAGTGAGTGAGTAGCCTCACTGTAGAGACCAGTGCTAGATAGTATTCTAGGGTGAAACAACCTGAATGTGGTACTAAATGTATATGTCTCTGTATACAGTACATGTGTGTGTACAAGTCTCTGTATACATGTGTATACATGTGTGCATGTGTATATGTGTCTCTGTATACGTGTTTATACGTGTGTATGTGTGTATACATGTATGTATGTCTCTGTATACGTGTGTGTATACATGCATGTGTATACGTGTTTATGTGTTTATACATGTGTGCATACATGTGTGTGTACATGTGTGCATACATGTCTCTGTTTACATGTGTGTATACATATGTGTATGCATGTGTATATATGTGTATACGTGTTTGTATATGTATGTGTGTACATGTATATATGTATGTACTCTATAGACACACATATCCACAATATCGCCCCATTCTTGTCATAATAACATAATCCTGCCTGTTGTGTCCCTTAAGGCGCGACCCCACGGCAGTGGACAAATACCGGTCGGTTTGCCGGCCGGTATTTGTCCTGTTTTGCAGCCGTCCCCACGGCCGCAGGGGGGACGGCTTTTCTCCGCGCTGAGCGGAGAAAAGCCCTCCCCCTCCCATTGAACAGCACATCTACCGTCTGGAAACCGGACGGAATATGGTGCATGTTCTGTGTTTTGCCGCCGGACCGCTGGCGACAAAACCGCCGGACGGAAAACCCGTGCAGTGGGGACAGCTGCACGGGTTTTCCATAGAGCACAATTGTGCTCATTTTCGGCCGGTTTTTCAGGCGGTCTGAAAAACCGCAAACCGGCAGAAAACCCGTGCTGTCAGGACATGGCCTTAGACTTGTAAACTACAACCTGATTATGAATTCTGTTTGAATAGAATTTTTATACCTATAATTTGTCAGGGTTGCCTATGTTTTTAGCTGCTGCAACCAGACTAACGGTATGTTCACATGGCGTAATTGTGGGGCGCATTTCACCATGTATTTCAACATGTGCGCTACAATTACGGTAATTCATAGCTCTCATAGAGAGCTATGAATTACGTCTGTCTCCCTCAGCGTACAATATGATCGTATGTTAACACAGCGTATAGCGGCCTGTACCTGTGCGCACTGCTATACATATGCTGTTGGAAGTATGTGCTCTCCAGCGTGTAATTTCAGCAGCGCTACAGCCATCTTCCATCCACTTTCACTTTTCCCCCTGTGGCACGTCACTTATTTTTACAGGTTCTGTGTGCCAGGGAAAACAGCAGGCAATCATAGCACTCGCTGCTATGATTTTACCGTATTTTAGGGCATATTTTGGGCAAATTACAGCACAGTTATGCCCCACAAATACGATGCGTATGTTCACACCACGTAATGTCAGTCCGTACTTGCGCTTCAATACACCCGACGTACAGGCCGACATTATGGTAATTCATAGCTGTCACTGATTGCTAGGATTACCTGTTCTGGGGATAATAAATAAAGGTGAGAGCTTCAGAGGGCCGCACTGGCCACTGTTTTTTCGTCTGGAAAAAATCTATGTTGCAGTTCACAATGGGGCGTGAAAAAGGCCGTGTGAACCCCACCCTGCTGAACAAAACTTAACACAGGGCCCGGGCCCCGGATGTTTTGGGACCCTCGCAACGCCCCTGACTTCAGTTGATCAGGGGGTGTGGTTGCTACATGGAGATTATAGCAGCAGAGCAGAGGAGAGGACTCTTCCCACAGGCTTGAGGGAAGCAGGTTACTGACTTCAGAAGCCAGAACCAGTAGTGACTGGTAAAAGTAGAGCATTTGTTGTGCTGGCAGTAGACCAAGACCATGGTTAGAGAGGGAGTCTATAATATTGAGTAAGTGGCCAGACGGCCAAGGATTTTTTTCATATTTTGATATGCTGGTTTCCTGTACTTATCATGTCTGAAGAATAAAGCTGGCTGATACCAGTGTTGGACAGAAACCATGTGGTCAGTGTGACATATTTGCCATAACTGTTTACCAGTTAGATGGCAATCCATGAGCTGAGTAACCACCGAGACGGTCCAAAGTGGCTGGATGAGAGAAAGTCTCACAATAAGTAGGTACGTCAGTGCGGCATTCCCGTTTTATAGCTTTAAATATGTAGATAAAGGCAAATAAAGGCACCCAAAAGATATCCTGCATGAGTAGAACTACTGTCAAGTTTGGGTCCTGAAAGCTGGCTCACAAATCTGCATGACCTAAGCAAATTCTGCTGTACAGTTTGAATAGGTCCCTATGCTCTTTTGGGTTTCACCTCAAACAACAATACTTAGATTTCAGGCTGCCATACCTCTTCATATGGACTAACCTTTAATTCCATTTGAGTTTCCAAGCTCCTCTTGTAGGTGCAAGTTATGGACTGCGACTGCAGTGGAACTTCTTTTAATGTTTGTCTGTGAGGACCCAGCTACTGAGCTTCCAAATCATACAATTCTTGTACCTTTCTACCCCATGATCAGATCTTTTATTGTATTTCTAAAGATAGCAGCAACTGCAGCAATGTGTGATTCAGGAGCTCACAGGTCTTTATTTACTTTAGGATGTAGTGTAAGGACCCGTCTGAAAGGCAAAGATTTAGGGTTTCTTCCCACGGCACAGGTTATTTAGGTTTTTCAGACGGTTTGCGGTTTTACAAACCATCTGAAAACCCACAAGCAACACTCCCCCATAGACTTCAATGAAAATTTGTTACACCGCCGGTGGTCCGAAAATCTTAGAACATGTTCATTCTTCCGCCCGGTTTTCGAGTGGAACATGAACATGTGGGTGCGAAGGGAGACAGCTTGAATCCGCAAACCGCGTGCCAAAAAGCTGTGTAAACGCAGCCTTATAGTCAGTTTTAACAACTTTTTTGGAATCAGTTTGAAAACCGACTGTAAACCATCCCCATAGACCTTAATAGAAAATCTGCAAGTCTCAGATTTTCGGAGGTCGGATTTTAAAACTGACAGCTTTGCAAAAAACTTTGAACATGCACATTCTTCTGCTAGATTTCCAATTGAAAATGTACTCTTCAATTGCAATGGACTGGACAATTTTAAAAATTAACCGCAAAACCAACGCAAAAAAACACGTCCAAAAACTGTTGGATTCTGCTATAGTATCCAACCAGTATTTTACAGTTTCCATGTGTATGCAGCCTAACATTTTGATATTAAGTACAGCAATATAGTAATATGAAGTTAGTCCATAGAGTTTAGGCTGCAGACTCTGCAGTCTGGTCCTTGGTGGCAGGGCCGGGACAAGGCATTTTGGTGCCCTAGGCTAGTATGGTCAATGGCGCCCACCTTCCCACCGGAAAAAATTAAATCTGCAGCCCTAACCAAACGCACATGCCTGCACCCTCCCCAGCTTGATGGAATGAGAATAAAAAACACAATTCCAACACATGACATTGGAGTATAGCCCCCTCCTTTCATTTTAACTCCCTCCTCTCACTATGGCCCACCTCTTCTCACTATAGCCTCCCTCCTCTCACTATAGCCCCCTCCTCTCACTATCGCCTCCTTCCTCTCACTATAGCCCCCTCTCTCTCACTGCAGCCCCACTCTCTCACGATAGTACCCTCTATATCACTATAGCCCCCCTCCTCTCACTATAGCCTCCCTCTCACTATGGCTCCACATTTCTCCCCCTCCCCAAAACACGCACATGTCCTGGAGCACTCTGTGCTGTGCTGTGTAGTGAGCCAAAACTCCACCCACTCCTCCCAGCATACATGATTCTGACAGCATCCTGTGACAGGAAGCTGTCAGAATAAGAGACTATGACATAGAGAAACATAGAGCTGATGGGAGGGAGGTAGACTTTCCACTCCTATCATCTCCATAACATTGTGCTGCTGCTCTTCACCCGTCCTCTTCACTCCCCCCACCCCCGGGGGGAAGGACGGCAGAGATCGTCTTCAGTCCCTCCTGCTGCAGGATGAAGATGCTGGCTGTGACTAACAGCCAGCACCTGCCATGTATGGAGCCGGCTCAGCTCCTGAGCTGGCTCTATACCCGCTCTGCGCCCCCTAGAGATAGGCAGAGGTAGGCGCCCTAGGCAATTGCCTAGCTCTGCCTACTAGTGTTGAGCGATTATTATTGACAAAGTTGAAATCGGCACAGTTTTTATGGTGATCGGATTTTTTAGATCATGCGATAATTTAGGTTAAAATCTGTGCATCATCTATTAAGATCGCGCCTTTTTCGGTGCTTCCTGTAATTTTGGCGGCCAGCAAATCAGATTACAGAATAGAGCAGGGTGACTGCTGTAAAGTCACGGGGGGGAGCGGATGGGGGCCCCCGCGGGCGAACACAGACAAGCTCTATAAAGAATACTGGATAAAGTTCACCAAGACTTAGTGTAGACATTGCAATAGCTTTATTAACAGTTTTCTATTGAAATATTTCCTGGATATTGAGCAGCCTGAACTTATAGGATACACATCTTTTCTAGTAACTGCAGGTCTCTTTGTTAGATGCAAAACTCCACTTTTATTATCAGTATACATTTCAGATAGGTGTTCATTTTCAATTTTGCCCACCTTTGTTGATATATCCACCTTGTACTTAAATTAGAATCCAGCAAGTCAGCACAGGTTGATAGGTGCCAAAAATACCTTGTAATATCCGAATACATTTCAGATACTTGTTTTTTGACTTTGGCGCACTACTGCTTTGTTCATTGAGGCACCTTGCACTTAAATGTGAATACTGCAATTTTTTAGTCACCACAGGTGAATTGATAGGTGCCAAAAAATACCTTTTATTATCCGAATACATTTCAGATACGTGTTTTTTCACTTTGGCGCAGGCCAGCTTTGTTGATAGATCTACTTTGCAGTTAAATTTGAATACAGCAATTTTGTAGTCACCACAGGTGAATTGATAGGTGCCAAAAAATACCTTTTATTATCCGAATACATTACAGATACGTGTTTTTTGCACTTTTGCCCAGTCCAGATTTGTTGATAGAGCCACCTTGCAGTTAAATTTGAATCCAGCAATTGTGTAGTTACCACAGGTGAATTGATAGGTGCCAAAAAATACCTTTTATTATCCAAATACATTACAGATACGTGTTTTTTGACTTTGGTGCACTACAGCTTTGTTCATTGAGGCACCTTGCACTTAAATGTGAATACAGCAATTTTGTAGTTTACCACGGTGAATTGAAAGGTGCCAAAATACCTTTTATTATCCAAATACATTTCAGATACGTGTTTTTTCACTTTGGCGCAGGCCAGCTTTGTTGATAGATCTACTTTGCAGTTATATTTGAATCCAGCAATTTTGTTTTGATTTGAGGGATTTGAGAATAGCTGTGATTTGCCGTCTTTTAATAAGAGACTTTCCAAAACTCTTCCATACCTTCTCAAATTTTTATATTTCTGAACATGGAGCGAAATTCAGGTGGTAAGCGAGCAAAGAGAGGGGTAGGACATGCAGGTTGAGGTACGAGAGAGGTACTACAGGTCCTATTATAATAAAATGTTGTTTCTAACAGACATTTGTTCTTCACAATTGTCCAAAGTGGCTCAAGGGTCATGCTTTGAATTTTTGGGGGCATTTTGCTGTGACATACAGCTAGACTACAGGTCCTATTGTAAAAAAATGTTGTTTCTAACAGGCATTTGTTCTTCACAATTGTCAAGAGTGGCTCAAGGGTGATGGTGCTGTCAGAAACAGGAATAGGTAGGACATGTTAATGGACACATATTGCAAAATGACTTGTTTTTGCAAGATCTTTAACATAGCTATCAATCCCTGTATTGAGACAACCCATTTAATACAATTAAAAAAAGAGAAACAAAGACATGGTGGGATTCCATCCTATTTTAAAAATGTGTTTTCTAGAATTAAACTACAAAAAAACTTGCATGTACAAAATAGCTGGTAAAAAAATTCCTCTGAATTGTACAAGGGAGGTACAGGAAAACTTGACCAGATGTAGGTTATTCAGAGGACATGGAGTATGGAGCACGGACAGAGAACAAAGTACAGAGACAATTTCCTCCAGCACGTTGAGTAAAATGAGAAAAGAATGCCAAGAAAAAGGGCACCTGGGTGGAACAGGAGCGTTAACCACCAGTTTTTCCAAGTGAAGCTCAATTGGTCCGCACTCATACGGAGGGGCAAGCGCTACCCAGGTCTTGACTGTGTACTGAGGAAGGCTGGAGTTCTCACACTTCCGCTTCCGCACTCTGCTTCAGCACGACAGTTTTCGTTGCTGCGTCATCAGGGCATTTTAACCTGCGTGTTAATAGATGACGGACGCCAGCCTGGGCTCTCACCGCACCCACTGTAACTCCGGCCCTGGGTCATGCTGTGGCACAGGACAGGTATAGTCAATATCCAGTTCAACTAAAATGGTGGTTGAAAGACTCCTTTTTCCGGCACTTTTTAATCTGTGGGTCAGACAGGTTTAAGGGTCATGCTGCGGTCCAGGACATGGTTTGTCAATGTCCAGTTCAACTAAAATGGTGGTTGAAAGACTCCTTTTTCCGGCACTTTTTAATCTGGGGGTCAGACAGGTTTAATGGTCATACTGCGGTCCAGGACAGTTCTAGTCAATGTCCAGTTCAACTAAAATGGTGGTTGAAAGACTCCTTTTTCCGGCACTTTTTAATCTGGGGGTCAGACAGGTTTAATGGTCATACTGCGGTCCAGGACAGTTCTAGTCAATGTCCAGTGAAACTAAAATGGTGGTTGAAAGACTCCTATTTCCGGCACTTTTTAATCTGTGGGTCAGACAGGTTTAATGGTCATTCTGCGGTACAGGACAGATATAGTTAGTGTCCAGTGAAACTAAAATGGTGGTTGAAAGACTCCTTTTTCCGGCACTTTTTAATCTGGGGTCATGCAGGTTTGGGGCTCATGCTGTGGCCCAGGACAGGGATAGTCAATGTCCAGTGAAACTAAAATAGTGGTTGAAAGACTCCTTTTTCTGGCACTTTTAAATGTGGGGGTCATGCAGGTTTGGGGCTCATGCTGCGTTCCAGGACAGGGATATTCAATGTCCAGTTCAAGTAAAATGATGGTTCAAATAATACTGCCTTCTGGCACTTTTTAATTTGTGGGTGATGCAGGTTTAAGGGTCATGCTGTGGTACAAGACAGGGATAGTGAATGGTGTGTGACTTTTTTTCTGTGGCTTTTATAGCCTAAGTGTTGTGCCTAAGATGTAGCAGGTATCCATTTGACTGTTGTGGCTGTTAATTCCAGCTTCTCCAACCCTGTTTGGGTGTAAGAATGAAGGTGTTGTTGCTCTCCCATAGACTTTAATGGTCATCGCTCATAATCGACTGCTCACTATCGAAAAACCTTATTGATGGTGGCCGACTATCGACTATCGCCCGATGTCGATAGCCAACGTAATCGCTCAACACTACTGCCTACCCATCGTCCCGGCCCTGCTTGGTGGGGACAACCTCTGCAAATGTGGTGAAATGATCAATGATGGCAAGAGGATACTTTTATCCCTGCAGCAATTCACCTACAAAGAGACAGTCCAGCGGCATATTTTTAATTGCATTACTCCTAATTGGCCTCACATAATTTACTCAAAATGTGTGCTAACAACCTCAAATTTATACATATAGTAAATATAGCAGCAATTTATTTAAAAATATTTCACAAATTTTTGTGTGTCTTAGTGACTGCTTATTGCTGCTATAGTTGTGTAGTTTGCTTTTTGCTATTCAGCCACTACAGAATGGACCAGCATATTTATTTTATTGGTGTTTGGACATACTGAATTTGTCTTTTTTATAAAGTGTATTTGAATGTAAAAGTGCTATAATAAATAATAATATATAAATAATATATGTGCCCAAGATGGTGCCATTTCGGTAAGTCAGTTAGGAAAAAAATCATAGCTGTTGGAATGTGGCAATGGAAAAACAATTTAAGAAAGGAAGAAATGCAATGTCTTGAAGGCCTAAAACAAGTAATTATTTGCATTTAACTTTCATGCATTCTTCTGGTGGGCCCAAGTCTCCCCCTCCTAGCACTCAATATACTGCTGTATGACTTATGCAGTTCATATATCTAGTGCTCTAAAGTTAAATGGCACTACTGATGACCAACTTTACAGATTTACTATTTTGCCATCTAGATGTTGTAGTTAGTAAAGCTATGCTTATTGAAACCGTTCTTACACAACTTGATTCAGCTGCTCTAATTCAGGATGCAAGCTATCTTTATGGTTGCCTGGCACTACCTAATATCCCACAGTCTTCTGGACTGTGAACACTGGAACATTTAGATGTCATCACTGTTTATCTACTGTGACACAGACACATAGCTTGTGGGTAATTGACCATTCTTTACGTCATATTCTGCACCCTCGGAATACCTTAGATAATTATGTTGATTAGTAAAATGCACATTGCATCTTGAAATGCTAAACATACTACTTTTATTTTGTATACGGTATGCAGTAAAAAACATGGGACATGATCATAATTTCAAAACCCATTTTTAATTTGGTGCAATGTGGATGCTCTGATCAATGGCTCTAGAGAAGTACAGTATATCTCCTTAATATGGCACCTGTTTAAGCAACCCACAATTTCTTTGTAACAGATTCATACAGGATAATAATTATAATAATAAAAAAATAATAATAAATTCTGTGCGGCTGTGTATAAAATTCTGGTACACGAAGATACAATATAAGCTGTAGCAGGATAATGCACATCTTATTAAAATGATTATGCCAAACAGGTCTGTAATCAAGTCATCTGAATGAGCCCCGTTCTTATGAACTCATTAGATTAACCATTACCCCCAATTTACTAATGTAAGATTAGGAATATTGCACCAAAGTCACATGATATCTGTAACTTATTAAAAAAAGAACAATTATGTTATCCTGAAGATTTATAGTCAAAGATTTATGCTTGAGATATGCCAGTGATGCCAAAAACAATGGTAGCCTGAAAGAGAGTTTTATGCCAATTTCATAGGACTCCTAATATTTATAAATTGTACAATAGGGCTATCATTACAACTATATTAACTATCTTGGAATCTTACCATAGTTAGGTTTGTAGAAGTCAATAAACTCACATTCTAAAGTCAAATATTACAAGCCAGTCCCTCTCTACTATCTTTACTAGCCAGTAGGTATGGACAGAAAAATCTATTTCACTCTCATCTTTGTCTCCTGTGTCTTCAGTTCCTTATTTGCTATTCGCTTCTTTTATCCACAGTGATCACCATCTCCTACTAGCCTCCCTTATGAGAGGTGGGCCCCATTGGCTGCGAGCCCCATAGAAGTTGCAGTGTTTACTACTGTGTGAGTTATACCCGTTTTTCAATGCATTAAAAAAGGCAAAAAGATGCTATTAAGAAAGAGAAATGTTAACACTATGGTATGGTAGTAAGTGATATAAATGACGAGTAAAAGAAGATTTTGTGCAGATTGTACATACACAGTATGCAAATATGCATTCTGTGTGAGCTGATCTAGTTAATAAAAGCAGCTACAAACCTGCAGATCTTTAACATTCAATGTCTGCAGGAAAGCCACTAATGCAAGGTTCTAGTTAAACATTGCCTTGCCGTGTGCCTTATACCGTCTGTTGTTTTTACTCTAAAGCCTCCGCAAAGGTTGGAGGTGGTATTGACTTAGTAATTAAACTATTTTAGCTTCAGGATTTTTGTAATCACTGCATTTAACACCATCTGTTATGGTATAAGGGTCAATTTTGCCAGATGGAACAGAAAAAATATAGCCCGGTATAGTTTACTTATATCGATTCTGTTGCTTCTGTAATTACCTATTAGGACATCCTTTTTTTAGTTTACTTTAAATATTTTATGTAAACCATGACCTGTTTATAAAAAGATAATCTATCTTCAAATTAAAATGTCCCCCTAAAAATTAAGGCCAATGCTACCATTCATTAGGGCAGAGGAGTTACTTGAAGCTCATGGACCCTCATGCAAAATATGTACCTTGGCCTCCACCTACCATGTGTTATTTATAAGACTGGTGTTTTTTATGTGGCACCATGCCAGGATGTTACGGCTACTTCTGTTGCCCCTATAACTACCCCTACATTAAGAAACTTGGCTGTATATGGAAATCTGAATAAAGCCAAAAGAAAGAGCCACTTCTCCATTCAGATGAATGATTCAGGGATATCTGTTCTGAAGATAGGTGTGAGTCCCGGAGGTGGATATGCCAGTAAAGCCCAAGATGAGAATATCTTTTATAGTGTATGGGTAACATGGGGGTTGTAGGCTGTGATGATGTTCCATTTCAAACAAAATTTTTGCAGTTGGTTTCACAACATAGCTCTTTTAACCACAAAACTTTGACTCAACTTTTAGGCTATGTTCACACGGCTTAAAATGGGCCGTATTTCGGTCCGTAATTACGCGCCGAAGTGTGCCAATTACGGGCCGAAAACGGCCCATGCATTACGGTAAGTCACAGTTCTCATAGAGAACTATGGATTACGTCTCCTCTCCCCGCCCGGTGAAGCCGCCGGGCGTGGAGATAATTGACATGTCACTTCTAGCGGCGTAATACGCGCCGCTAGCAGTGATAGTCTATGGCCGGCGAAGTGCCGCCCCCTGCTTACTCCCCCGCTCCCGCCCCGCCCCCGGTCACACGGCGTAATTGCGGGGCGAAATTACGCCCCGCAATTAAGCCGTGTGAACATAGCCTAATAGTCAGGCCCTTGTAGGGTTAAATATTACTGGGTCCATTAAAGGATCCAAGCAGTATGGCTATGATGTCTGTTGTATACTTATAAGTACACAACATATAAGCAAACATGTAAGAAAATAAGTACGTAAGAATGTTCATAATTAACTGAAATTCCATCAAAGGAATTATAAAATAGAATTAAAAAACATGCAACAATAGTATTTTTTATATTTTTTACATTTTATTATTTTATTACATAGCGGTTACAAAATACTGAATAAAGTACATTCTTGGTATCACCATAATAGCAACATAATTGTCTTAACTGCATTTCCCTCGTATACAAAATTATTATAAATAACTGACTATATTCACCAGCAAAATATAAGGCCTCATATTTACATTACAGGGCTTGAGTTACAGTTCTCACTGGCACAATGTATGTTTTGAAAGGCGAGAAGAAATTGGCAATTCTAGTGCTGACTTTTAGGGGTTTTTTTAATACTAAAACATAACAGGATTTTTTACAATTTTCTAGCACTTACAGATGTGGCATAGATAAACTTGAATCTTAACGCATCATGATATCACAGCACAGTACATTATCTCAACTTTTCAATGACTTTTTTTGCGATCTAAGAACACAAAAAGTCAAGTTAAACTCTGCTTCATCTGTAATTTGACTTTCTCCCTTTTTTCCTTTTTATTTGTCCCATTGGCGGACTTGACCAGGTGTGAGGAAAACAAGTTTAGAAAAGAATGGGGAAGCAGGGAGATTGAAACCTTGAAATGGAGAAAATAGGAAGGAAAAAAGCAAGAACGGAAGGAGGATCAAGGACACGGAGAAGGAAATGTTAAAGGTTGAGGTGGAGAGAAGTTGAAGATTATCTATTGGCAATGGGGTAAAATATATTAGGCAGCAAATGACTTGTCAGTTCTTAAAGTTGATGTGTTGAAAGCAAGAAAAATGTGTGAGGAACTGAGCAACTTTGATTGGTGCCAAGTTAGAATTTCTAGTTGACTAGGTCAGAGCATGTCTGAAAAGACCTATATCATGGATTGTTCCTAGTATGCAGCGGTTAGTTATCAAAAGTGGTTGTCCAAGGATGTTTAATCAGTGAACCCAGAGTCATGGGTTCCCAAAGCACATTAATGTAAAAAGGCTACCCCATTTGGTCCAGTGCAGCAGAAGAGCTTCGGTGGTGCAAAATGCTGACAAAGTTAATGTTGGCTATAATAAAAGGTGTCAGAACAATAGTGTATGACAGCTTTACTGTGCATAGGCCTGCATTGCTGCAGACTGATCAGAGTGATGACCGATGTGCACTATTAAAAGCATCTACAATGACCAATGTGATGCTTTGGGCAATATTCCCCTGAGAAACCTTTGATCCTGGTGCTTACATTACTTTGACGTATGCCCACTATTTAAACATTGTTACGGACTATGACAGTAAGGGGTTAATAGCCTCCTCATTGCAATTAGTAGTCATTTAGGGGGACATACTGTATATGAAAACTGTCTATGTCTAAGACTTTCTCTGTTGTCTATAGAAGCCAATCAATGAAATGGGAGCTCTGATTGGTTGCTATGGGCAATAAAGAAAGTCTTAGACCTAGACAGTTTTCATACATGAGGCCTTTAGTTTTTACCTACACTAGGAAGGGAGTATTGTAGCAAAACCAGAAAAAATGCGGACAGCAGCACCAAATCGGATAAAAAACAGGAACTATTTATTCCATAAGGAGTACAAAATGCAACGTTTCAGCCGTCAAACACTGGCCTTTCTCAAGCAGAGAAAGGCCAGTGTTTTACGGCTGAAACGTTGCAATTTGTACTCCTTATGGAATAAAAAGTTCCTGTTTTTTATCCGATTTGGTGCTGCCGTCCGCATTTTTTTCTGGTTTTGCTGCTTTGGTGGTGAGTAGAAGGCTTACACACCTAGCTGACTGTCTATTGCACAAATTGTGGTTATATACCCATTGTGGAGCTTTGGTGCTGCTCTCATTCCCTGTTGGTTTCTTTGGGAGTATTGTAGCAGTCACCTGTGATATCAAAAAATTAAGTAGATAACGATATGCTTATGCATGTAGCCTGATCTCTGTAACAATCACACAATGCACTTTAATGTTTGCTTTATATTGAACTACCATGTTTATTCCATACTATAAGTAAAGCCCTGCAGCTGGTAATTTTCAGAATTCAGGTATATATCTAAAGAAGTATATGTTTCTGCATTCTCCAGTAGCATAAACAGCTGATCTACCAATTCAGCTACTCCAACAGGGTCAAATACATCTTCATGGAAATTCCTTTCACTAATGGTGATAACATAATAACATGCCCTTTCACACTTCAATAATTGTTTAAGAATAGTTTGAGGAACATGACAAAGAGTTCAAGGTATTGACTTGGCCTCCAAAATCCCCAAAATCCTCCAAGATCCCAACAAGGCCGTTTTAACAGCATTATGGGCCCCTGGGCACACCAATGTAGTGGGCCCTGCCCAAATACATGATATCACACCCGGTCGACTTTGCCCGTACAAACTGACACC